>JAOSYY010000001.1:1438691-1467540 GCA_025727935.1 Hebomoia glaucippe | reverse complement strand
TGTATACATTATCCCACCAAAAACAAATGTAGAAAAGGAGAGCCAAGTTCGATACAAAAATTATGGTTGGCTATCTACGCAAACCGCGAACTTCGTTTGTTAAATCAATTACAAATTTTGCAATTTTGACAGAAGAAAAACAAGAAACATTATAATTTAAAAAATAAATGGCTATTACGTGGCAGTATTATTTTTGCTTTTAATTTATATGTCAACCTTAGGCTCAAAAATTTTCAATGTGGCCTCGTAGTCAAAACGTATCCTCGTAACGAATAGATACAAGTAAAAAGCAGGTATTTTATTAATGTACGTAAGTACTATTACTCTACTTAAAAATATTTATTCTTTATTGTTCACTTGAAATACTTAACACATAATAACATGTACACGAACATATTGCCATCTTTTCTTGAAGACATCCAGAGAAGCACTATCCCAAACGTTTGCCATCATACAAAGTTATTATGTTATATTAAATTAGTTAAACATTGAAGGTATCTAGTCACATAAAATATGTATGGTGACAAAATATATAAATAAAATCATTATGTTCAATTAGTGGTCAACCTAAGTCCTGGAACCAGCTCATGTCACTGGTCATGACACTGGATGCGTCGTTGCATTTGAGTTTGTTTCGGATAACAATGAGCAAAACTCAGTTCTTAAGAATAAACTGAAGTACAAATTAAAATGTAACATATCTATAGAACGATTAGCGCCAGTTACATAAGTAAATAATAATTTCCCATTACTTTTCTCAGTCTGTCAGACATATTGTTTTCTACTTTCCGCACATTGTCCTCGAGTTGTCACAGTGTTGTTCTGGTTTCTATAATATACAGTTAACGCCATAATGCATGGGAGGACGGAAGGCACACCAGATAGTGTTGTGTTATATCGATATGTGGCTTAATATGTTCATATAGTCTAAAGTTATCAATAAAAACAAAAGAAGGAAATGTTCTGAATAACACAATTAAATTATTATTTTTACACAAATGTTGCACGCGAAATATATGCTATATATTTCTACCGAGACCTGCCCCATTATTTCACCTGCGTATATACCATACCATTTCATTGTAATTGTCTAGGGATATTCATTATATTTTGCTAATATTACTGAATATAATTCTCGCTGATAGATAGCTAAATGGATAGTGTTAGCATCAGACGAAATCTGAGCAAAGCGTTTGTATTTATAAAATATCGATAAGAACATATAATATTGTAATACAGCGGCGCTTCACTAACCTAATTAATTTTTTTCAAGTGGCATCATGTGAGAGTGAGCTGTTACTTGTGAAATTTAAAAAAATATATAATTGTACTTCGTGGGAATTGGATTTACCACCTGTGCTGCATCAGTTTCGCACAATAGCCATGCTTTAATAATTTTAAGTACAATTATAAGTTTTATTAGAACGAAATAGAGTTTATCTTTGTTTTCTGCGATAAAATTTGTCGTTTAACTGCTCATGTGACGCCTCTTGCGGTTTTGTACAAATTGGAACAATACATTATTGTTTTGTAGTATACCTAGATAAAGAGTGTTTTCTTGAGAAATCTTTATAGTAAGTAATGAAATAATTTATCTGTCTGTGTGTAGTTGCTCAATCATTGTTAAACATTTCAATGAAATTTTAAACATATATGTACTTGGATATCTGAGAACATCTAATTTTACTGGCTGTTCAAGACCGCGCTAAAATATATCTTCATATTGGTTTAGGTTAATTTTTCCATATATACCAGGACTAAAATATATAATACATACTTATTTTTATTTAATGTTGCGCAACATTAAATTAATAATTTATGATAATTACGTTATCAAGTAATGTAGGGACTGTAATTATAATAATAATATGCCCGTCGATATTAGCATTTTTTAAAAAGGGTCTTTTTTGTATCCGTATAGAATAAGCGTAAATAACTAATTTTACCAATAAAATCTGGAGATTGTGAACTGTCTTTGTAATATGAAAATAAAGCTCGTTTAATGGGGAAGGTACTTCCGAAAAGCAAAAAATACTAAATCCGAATAGCTCTCTCAACTTGCGTGGGTGTGGGAACTGGAAACAGATGCGAATCACCGCTTGCATGCCGGATCTTTCTGCATCTGCTGACGGATAAGGAACTTAATTTTATTTAAATACATAGGTATAATGAAAATTCTGTAAATCTAAGTCCAACCCCCGCTACATGAATTAAGAAAGAAATAAAATCAGAAGTAAGAGCGTATTATTTTTAGTTATATGTCAGAATAAAATATACAATACATTATAATATGAATTTAAAAATAACAGTTTTATGTTATCAGGTTCATAATATATCCGGGAACTTTAATTTTTACAAACAAAGCATGATTTATAATCAAGTAGTAAACAATGTATATCCGTTTTGATTACATGTTTGTGTTTCATAACATATTCTCTTAATAGTGTTCATAGAAAGATAATTGTCTATAGGCCTTATAGGCAGATATTTTTTACCATTTTATTTAATTAGCGTTTAGATTTTCATTTAATACACGTAAAATATCTAACTATACTAATAATTTTAAGTAATGTTTCTTATTGTTTTTTTAACCTTTGTAGTCCCTTGTGATATATTAACTAACAAAACGTTTTAGGTGAGCGCGAAAGCAATTTTCGCAATCACATATCTGTGCCTCGATCAAGGGATCCTTAAGAAGCGCTAGGAACTTGGCTTGGATTGCTGCAGATGAGGACGGTACTGCAGCTAAATGGCCCTTCACACAGGTGACTCATAAGAGGAACGAAGATCCATGACTGATAAATTATCTGTACAACCACCGGTATGGGTGGATGTTCAGATAATTAATTAGATTTCTAAGTATAAATATTTTTTCATCACAATCTGAACTTCGACTTGTAATACTAAAAACACGGGTCACCGAGAACTGACCAGAAATTGTGAATTTGTAATGCATGTATTAATTGTATTAAATTATAGTTATATATATTTATTAAATCCAGCACTAACATCAAAAAATATCATCGACATCGACGAAAACATAAATTTATACAGTTAGGATCATTTGGATCGTATTGTAGAACCATTATGGTGAACAGACCATTGGTGCCGTCTGAATAGTACTAACTACTAAGTTTACGTTGTACAACACATTACACGCACACGTGGCGAACTTGACATTGGCAGGAACAGGATGTGAAGGGGTACTATGAGTTTGGTTCACGGAACTAATGGCTCGTTTACATACTCGTATACACTGGCGCTAGTTGCATGTCAGGTAATGATTATCTTACTCTTTTTAACAATTAACTAGCGTGACATTATAACAAATATATCTAACTGATCTTATTTATATCTAGAAGTTAGTGTTATCGTTATATGGGTGTAAGAAAATTCTTTTAATTTTTAGTGTACGGCACGTATTGACAGACGGTTTCTTTGTCTGCTGCCCTAAACATCGGTAGTTTGGGCCAAGCTCCGCTGCTGATGGTCTTCCAGATTAGGTTTTTTATACAATTTTTACTTTTGTATTTTACTTTTATATCTATTTTATAAAAAACCTAATTGAGAAATTAAATACTAATTTATAATTGTAGAAAATATTTTAGTTTAATACATCCCTGTTATCTTAAAATTCACGTCAAATTATATTCAAGTCAGTTCAGTCAAATTATATTTTGAGGACTAAATAAAGAAAACAAACAGATTGTACGTCTTATTACAGTATAATCGTTTTTCACTCTATTCTACAATAGATAAAATGAGTTGCTACCTCTTTTTAGTTATAAATGTAAACGAAGCACTAGCGACAAACAGACTCCTTTAGAGACGGGTTAATTTCGTCTTTGCTACTTTGTTTGTAACTTTAAAAACATTATCTTTTTGTGTCGGTCACTTTCTGTTAGGACTTGTTATATTTTTATGGGTGTACTATGTTTTACGACGACATCCTTGCTTGCGACCATCAATGGTTATAAGATTCAATTAAAGCGAAGTATTGTATGGTAAGTATTTTATAGATATATATATTTAGATTTTTACTACCATATTGGATTTTTTAGGTTTTTTCGTTACCACATTTAATGATTTTTAAATAGCTAAGACTGTAGTAATATTGTAATTATAAACGTGTTTGTTACTACATTTGGAACGGTATTAGTTTAAGACTTTAGTAAAAATTTGATGAACGCCATATAATTATATCATAATATAATTATAAGATTTTTTACAATTACGACTATAGTTAATTCAAATATTGTGCAAAAAGCACTTTAAAAAAATGGTGTAATATCACGTCGTGTTTATAATTTAGCCATATTTGGAGTTGTCGCCTTTAAACCGCCCCCGTGCTAGTTTTGTTTGACCTTCGGTAACCCTTTACATTACTTACACAATTTAAGTAATCAATTTTAATTAAATTTCTTAATATAGAATGCGAAGTCGAAACTTTACAAATTGAATATATTAATTACATCGAGTGATGAACCAATAGTCAGTGATGGAAAAATATGATATGGCGTAATTTGTTTCTGTATTTTACATGTAAGCGTCTTAATAGATAATGTGTTTTTATGTAATATCACCAACAAAATCTGGAGCTTTTGTTGCGCGATATAGAAAGGAGATAAATGCTTAAAAACTAAAGTATCTGGTGAAATGTATTTCGGAGGTTATGTTTTCTAAAAAAATATTAGCTTTCTTTATACTAAGTTTACTATATGTATAACTTCAACACGGTTTTTTTTTAACTTTTATTCTTTCAAGATAACTTTTCTTTTTCTATTCTTGAGACTCAAAATCATATCCATTATAGAAAGTGTCGTAAATTATGTTAATAACTATCAAAAACTTTAAAGTTATGCTATAGTATTATAGGTCAGTATAAGGTAATATTGATGTGTGGGGTGGCTGTAGGCGGCGCCCACGAATGATAAAAGTGATAATATCATTGTGTAATATTGAATGTGAATAGGCCAATGTGATTTAGAAGTGTACCTTTAAATAAATAAATAATTTTCTGCTTAATTTTTTTTTAAAAAACGCATATAGTATGCGGCAGCGCCCCTTTTACCAATACTTGTGTATACCGTCCATATATTAACAATATGCAACAATATTTTTGAAATAGGTCTAATAATTTATATAAAAATTCATATTAGGACAGTATTTCAAGAAGTTTTATTGTATTCTTTGTCGCTCTAAGTAAAAAAAAAACAATTTAATCAATTTTAAAAGTAGGTCAAACTTGTGAGGTGTAGAGAATATGGGTAGGATCACACTGCGTCAGTTCTCAGATGCAAATGAGTCTTCACTACCAGATATATAAACAAAATTGACACCAGTGGTCAGTTGCACAATTAAGACTGTCGATGTTCTAAGTAATTTGGCAATAATAAGCGCCGGGAAGCGAACTCGACACCGCTCCCACACTTTTCTTGCAGTTACGTGGTAGCAATAGAAGTTATTTTAGTATTCTAGTAGTCTCCTATTAGTTAGAGTTAAAATACTGAATCTTAGAAAATAATTCTTTAAAATAACTTTTACTTGAGTATAGTTTTTACCATTACCATTCCGCTTTTAAAACGATTTTATTAAGTTCTCTTATAAATAACAAACGAACAATGTTTATATCCAACGACCTTCTGTTGTTTTAACTATTGTTTAATAAGATGGCACTCAGATAGCATATTGTTAGATCGTAGGAAGGTTGAAGCGTGGGAGAGGGTTAGTCTTTGACACGATAAAACGAATGTTACGCGCTGGAAGCTTTGAAGCTCATAGATAACAGTCAATACAATAATCATACGCATCTACGTTTTTAAGATCGAAATTAAAAAGCATACTAAAGCCTAGAATATACAAATAATGTCTATTTAAACTTGAACTGTCATTTAAACACAATCTTTCCTTGTAGATTAAAACTGACATTTAAAGGTTTCTGAAGGCATTAAAAGGTTATTAAATATACTAACGCAAATAATTAAAATAAGTTTCTTTATTAACTAGAGGAAAACCGAATAGTCTTCGTCAATTATTTTTGTTAAAATAACTTTTCGTGGTCAACTTTTTTTCAAATGCTTTGATCAGTCGGTCAGTTTCTAAGTAGGTTTAAGAAGTATTAGTAAAATTTTACCGACTTGCTCACTCACATGGAATAATGCGTATTTTCGACATAATGATCTTCAAATTGTCTGTGAATTGGGGTAAAGGTAAGAGATACATTGTTTTCGTTGATCTAACATGCTTTTATGTATTTCTTTTGCTTCTAGAACCTTGGAAAGTCTCAGATGTTTGATCTATACTAATATTACAGTGAACATTAATTTTCCTAACTGTGTCCTACATTGATATATCTGTCTATGTTAGAATCTAGAGGAGGAAATAGGGATTTTGTCGTGATAGTAAAACTTAAAATATATGTGAAAATCACCTCTAAAAATCGAGATTATTTCTATACGGTCACTACCAAGATTTTTAAAAAAAATCTAATAAAACTAATTTAAAAGGTAAACTTTCCTAGAACTTTTATATAATTGATTCATATATATTTTATTGGTTAACATTTAGTAATATTTTGTGAAATTGACGTCCTTGAACGTATTAATATAATATTGTAATCTAATCGCGGTAATATTCATCCACCATTTGTAATCCCATAACTAGAACGGATGTTACATCTCAATTTCCTTAAAATTAATCTAATTTAAATTTTATTCACCACAACTAAGATTTAAATTAGGTATAATCTCGATTTAGAGGTCCTCATTAAAAACCAATTTTATGAAAAATTTTCGCTGTTTCTTACTTATAAAGTTGGGCATTAAATAAGCTTCAGTTGTAGTAACCAACAATGATATCAAATATTGGAAAACAACTTTAGCCCACTTCAGCTTGACATATGTAACGTATATGTAAATAAACTGGTATGTACTTATAGGCAGTTTGGAATTTTTCACCTGCTGAATTAAGAATAATCCTCAATTTTTAAAGCATACTTTGTACGTCAGTGATTAGCCCCCTTTTACGTCCAATATTACACTCTACACCACGTTTCTTCCTAAATATAATATACGGAACACGTCGTCATCAGAACCCCTCACACTTCAGCTTTTTAGATTTGTACAAAAACTGGATCAAAATTAATAGTAACGGTGTTTTGGTAACTGGATACCTGAACCAAATGCGATAATCGCAAAATACCGCAACTTTTAATTTATGTTACAATACACTATTTGCCTTATTTTGAAAGTATTTTTTTTCAAATGTAAGAAGTTCAAAATTTATTTGACAAGTGTATTGTGTTAAGTAGAACGATTTTTTGCATTGTTACATTTTTTATCGACAGTTGAGTGAGAAGTGAGATTCGTGCTTTTGTAGCTATAATATAGGGCCTCAAAGCTTGTAATCTTATTAAAATCTAGATCGTGTCAATAGAGATAACATAAATATTATTCCTAATTTGAATATCATATCTTGAAAAACAAAAAAGTCACACATGCACTTACCTAATTATTAAGGATTTATTTTACTTTTTCACACTTAAATTTTAAATTTGTTTGTCTGTTTTATCAAAACAAACATACATCGAGATTTTTTTATCGCGAAATATCCGAAAATGATATTGAATTCCAAATAATAGTAGGTTTTTTTATAAGACCAACCGGACGCATGCAAATGACAGTGCGAATGTTTCGATTAATTTATATATATCTTTAATGTTAATGACCTATAATTATTTAATATGACTGCTTCTTGTTATTGCTTAGCGCCGTCCGTGAATATTTTAGATACAAGTTTGGTGGGAAAATATTTTTAGAATTGTTATTATTACAATTTTGCGAATTTATTGAAGTTTACAATCGTATTTGAGAAAAAATGCTTTTTATGTACTAAAAAGCGTTTTGGCAATTTGTTTATTCATATTCATTAATACGCTTTTATTCAATTTACTTGTCATTAATAATGTTATCAAATCCTGAAATTATTGTCTTATATTTACTGGAATGTTCACTCATTAAAAACACACTTTGTGAATTAAATACTATTGTTTGTTTAAAGAATATAATTTTTTCTAAAATATCTACGAACCTTTAAATTATAATAATTATATGTTCTAGCGGTTACAATTTATTTCAACAATATTTTGAATTATTTTAATGGCAATTGTATATTTACAAAAAGCCACTCTATATAATAGTAGGTACTTGATGTCCGAGTACGATGACATAATACTATTATATATTTTGACGCTTATCCACTTTAATGTCATGTCTACTTCTTGACAGATTAGAAGCACTCTAGAAACATTAAAGTCACGATCCAATATGATATAATTTACTTTAGCGATCTACGATACCACACAGCTTACATTCTAAAAAGTTCTTAAAATGCCGTTGCAATCATTATTATTCGTTTACACCTAACAAATAATAGGAAACACAGGAAATAAGATAACATGTTATTGGTTTAAGAACGTTAGCCGTTAGTCGTATACAAAGGTAATAAATATGTGTAAATATTTCCATATTACGTAACACCAGTTATCATGATGCTAAAATGGCCACAGACAGGAGATGGACCGGTTTGAATTTCGGTTTTTGATACAACGTGGTGTAACCGATGCAGATATTCAATGACAAATCTTATTAAAAATATGTACTGCGTATAACTTTTGACTCTAGCTTAAAATAACATTGTTATAGTGACCTTGCCGCGATCTAGACATGCTAAGTTATGTCAAACGAACTTAATATTTTTTATAAGACGTTTTCAAAGGAATATAAATTTTTCTTAAAAGTTCTTTTTTGTACACGTGCAAAAATATAAAAATATTGAAGGCCGGTTATTGGTAAAAATAAATGATTATATATTATTTTGTGTGATTTGTCTCTGTTTGCATGTTGTGCCGATTACGTGACGGTGTAACATATTCCACGCTTCGACCTCACAAGGCCGCGCATCCGCCGCCCGAAGAAGGCTGCAGTTACACCACATTATTATTTTTTCTCGATGTAAATACCTTAGAGTTGGCGGCAAAATAAGTGAAGGGCTTTATAATGATTACTTTGAATTACCTGCAAAAATATGTGTGCATAAATAATCAATGAAGAGTTTTTTTTTGATATTGCCAAACAAGTATAGAAATAATTTTTGTATGACTGTAGCCATAGAATATAAAAAAATCATTTGATATATCTTTTTGTTTATCACTTCACGTTAATTATCTAAACGACTTATCTTATATGGTGTGTTTTCATTTGATATAGAAAATTTTTAGTCCTTGAGTCTCTCAACTAAATATAGGATAGTATTAATGACGCGTTTTAATTAGGTGCCTTGAGCTACGTATTATTGTGTTTTTGAAAAAAATGAATTTAAATATTTAAGGATTAATAAATGTCGACACGAATCTGTTTATTGATCGTCGATCTACGTGTTTCTAGTACATAACATCATCACCACCGACCTTGTGTTAGCTCATTACCGCATCTAATTCAGTCGTATTGTCCGTCAATCCGTTGGGAAGTGCATTTACCATGGGAATAGATTCGTAGATATTCATGTCGCGAATTCAGAATCTAGTTACGACCTTCCATTAAGTTATTGTTCTACGTCTTAATCATAAAATACAGGCTATCCTGGAGGTTCAAACAATAATTATTCTGATAACATACTGATATATCTAAAAAAAACTGCATCTAATTATATTTTATTGTCTCTTAAACCCCGCCCCGTGACTTCACTAACGTTTATTTAAGTCCAAAGCCATTAGTGCATTTCGCGTAATCTTTCCAACACACAGCGTTTAAATACTCGTTAAGTTTTCAAATATTGCCATGACAATTTTTCAAAATTCTTTGCAATTTTATTCTTTTATTATTCCATAAGAAGTTTCTACAAAGTTTTACTAATTTAACATTATGCGTATAAAATCATCGTTCACAAGTAACATAGAGAAACAGAGTATTCATATTTATGTACACAGTTCGATAACTATAGTTCATTAAAGCGTCTTTGTTCTGAAGATGTTACTGCTGATTTTAGTTACATGAAAAATTATGTCGTAATTCATTATGAAAATTGAAGGAAGACATCTTTGAGTTGTGTTTGTTGTTCAAGGAGAATACTACTTCAAATTTATTTTCTACAGTGGGCAATAGCCCACTCGAAGTCATTTGTTTTTGTTTAAAGAATTATCTATTAAGAACGGTATATTTATCAAAAACAATCTCGTAGGTGGATATCTGATGTAACTATTTCTGACGTAGGCGTGGACAGACAGCGCGGCGCGCCTTTTGATATATTCCATAACTTACGATCTACTTAGTCTTCGCTTTTGTATATTTGCTGTTGAAAGAAAAGAATTTTACTCTAATGACAATTAATTAGAATAAGAAATGTCTACTTTTGCGACTGTAAAAAGTCTTATAAATAAAATCAAAAAGTTAAATGTTTTATGAAAATATCTACTGTTTCTTGCTAGGCTCTTTACTTTGAATGTGAACGTCTCTTGTACCAAGTTTTGACATTGCACCTGGGGGTAAGTATTCATAAGTTTTATTTTAAATTTAATTCCCACATCGCCGCAATTTAAAAGGTTAGTATGTCTGTCCGTGGGAGCGTCAAGGGACCCCACCGCAGTCGATACGCTTCAGAGAACCCGTTTCCCAACTGATATATTCCACTATGTACTCCAATGTTTCTTTCCTATCATCTTATTTTTTCTGTAAAAGATAATTTTTTATTTTTTACATTGAAGATGTTTAATGTTTGAAAATGAGCGCAATAGCAGATTATATGTGTGTATTTCTAGTTATTTTTTTGTGAAATTACACTGCAAATAATTTCTATGCAATTAACGCATGTCAATATTCTAATTTTCAAATTACAGGGCAAAATAGATCTAAGTGGAATGTAACTTTTAATCGGGCGAGGTGATGGACACCTGTGGGAGGAAGGCTCTGGCCTGGCGGCGCCTGGGCATCGATACTACAACGTGCTAATGGGACTGTGACCAGTTATGTCGGATTTATACTCGGAAGTAAGTATCGGGTAAACTTATCCCTGTTTCACATAGGAAATTTTTCCGTTAAATTCAGTACTGTTTTTTTTAACTAAACTTGAGCATAAAATTTTAGTTGGATCTATTCCTGTATATTTTGAATTATAATTATAATATATTATTTTACAATTAAAGCTATAAGATATTTTAAAGATTTGATTTCAGTTTATTGTTATTCATAATTCAAAAAAATCTATGTGAAACAAATTACAGATAATTTTTCAATATATATTGGCTATTTGTTAATTGTTTAGTGATTTATTCTATCAAATCACGTGGCATAGGTGACAAGAAGTTTTCGCAATAGTTTTTTTCTTATATTCCCCTTTACAAGCTAGTTCATCCATTAAGTTTTAAAATGCCTCAGTAAACCTTTCATACCAATATAGTTCAAGTTTAACTAAAAATAGACATGTGAATGTAAATTGTCTAGCTATTGAACGTGACTTTCCCTGGGGTTCACGGATACTGTACTCAGGGTTAAAAAGCGTAGGGTAACCAACGATTACGAAAAGTTTTTTAAAGTATATATTTTACAGTGAAATAATTTTCGTATTAGTTGAATGCGGTATTTAAATGCTATTCTTTAGTTTGTCGCCCCATATTATTTTAATAGATATTGATTATAGTATCTATTACTATAATAAATTTAATTTAATTATACTAATAAAATCATCACACTGATCTCCGAAATTGTCGAACTGACATCAAGGAATTTTGTGAATACGTAAGGTTGTTTTTGGTTTTAAAGGTTGGTCGAAAGTTAGAAACTATTTTATAAATGAGAAAACATTTAAATGAAACGCATAGCCAACCTACTCCAGGTGGCTAGGTTTACGAGCACGCACGCGTAGCGGTTTATTTCTGGATCAATTAATGAACTCCACTGACTCAGATTTCGAATGTTATCCCTCATACGTGTAAGTGACGTTTTTATTCAGTGAAAAATTATGAAACTAATGTACGAGTATGAAATATAACACACAGGGTAAACTCTCATGAAATTTGTGAGAAACTAAGACGGTTTAATAGTTTTATAGAAAAATTGAATTCTAAATACTTTGATAGATCGTGAAGAGTGATGTTATTTAAATAATATTAAAAGCATTGTGATACAATGTGCAGTGTCATTTAGATATTTGTTTATGAAAGATATAAAACATTCTAAATTATCTTTTGTAAAATAAGGAAATTCAGTATTTTATAAAAAAGTAGATACGTCTCCAAACTTTTTAAATTATTTAATAAATAAAGTAGAAGGTTTACTTTAATTGATGTCATCTGTACGATGCGAGGTTCGCTAGTTAATTCTAATAAAACTTAGCAAATATTATTAACAGCCTACGCCTGTTTTAAAGCATAGCATTATATTAATTGCTTTGGTAGATGGGATTTTGTTCATAGAATAGGCTATTAACCGGTGTAGGGCGAAACCTACGCTATAAGATGTACTTAGTAGTTGGAAAACCTTTACATAAACTACAAGTGTGTCAGAATATAGAGGTGTATATCCGATTGTCTTTAGTTCTAGTGCTCTTGAAAATAATATTTAGACCTTACTCAACAGTCACAATTATTATTTTAAATGTGAGTTGATCGTAAGAAATCTTAGGTACAATATAAATCTGTACAATGGTTACAAAGACTTATATTACATCACTTATAGATATATAATGATGAAGAAATATTCATAGGTTTGCATTATTAAACCCAAAGTCCAAGAACATAATAAAATATCTCAAATTTCGGTATAATCTTCAGTGAACACCAAGCATTTTTTTTTTCTAATTTGTAGAGACATGCCGGAACTTTATAAGGGATTGTTGGAAAAGTAAGTTAAGGGTCATCCAATTTTCTCTCAGATAGAGGACAGGTGTTTCCCGCATGTTTCTCTCTATTCCTAAAAATATTTTTATTTTTATAAACATAACCTCTGTCAATGTATAGCTAATCGAGGAAATCACCAATACGAGATCAAAATCCTATAACCAAAACACCGGGAAATAATACCCAAACAATGAAGTAACGAAATATTGCTAAGTGGAACGCGTTTGCAGTAAAACTTCCTGCGTTGTATATTTATTCATTTCCTTTGTATTGTGCAGGTGCAAAGTACTATTGAACGCTATTTACAAAGCAGAAATATTCGCAGTAAGTCTATGCTAAAAATTTTTGCGCTTAAAAAGCCACCGTAATTGTAGACCTCGTGTTTTTAGTTGTGATTGACTTCAAGAGTTGATTGAATGATGTATATTTGCTTTCAATATACTTTTGAAAGCTGAAATGGTATTTCGTAAAATCATATATATTTTAGTTTATTACTAAAAGATTTTATTCATTGAAAAATCTCAAAGTGAACGCGTACAATCGATTAAAAAATTTAGTTTAACTACTTATAAAATAATATCTTTATTCAGCTTACAATTGGGTTGAAGTTACATAGACCCAACGTAGAACTATTTATTTTTAGAAATATATTTATCTTCTATAATAAGATAATTATCTTATAAGATATTTATGTTAAAACTTATATTTTTTTCTAATTCTTCATTCTATTGATTATGAAACAGATAATCATAGATATTTTTTTGAATAAACTCCTACATACAAACTTGTTGTATTTCTTGCCTCCGGCCCTAAATACACTTAACCAATTGTCTTGAAAATAATGACTTATAATTTGGTCTTCCAAAAGTACTATGGATCATATTATATGATCAACGACGGCCTTCGAATAACCCTTTGGTAACGGAGAATATTATAGGTATCAAGACTGTCATAGATAATAGATATTTTCTATGATTCTAAAGCACATTAACAGTGTCGTAAACTGTATCAAGAGATTGTTGAAATTTTATTACTAACGTCTATTTTACATGTGTTTAAAAAACGGAGTTTGGAAAATAAAACAATGTTTCTTTTTAATTAATATTTTATAATTATTCGAACAAGTTACTTAAACTTCTAAAAACATACCTCTACATGTCCTAGATTAAACTTAAATAGAATTTTCATAAATATAGCCAAAAGTAATTGTGTGGCTAACGAGGTTTAAAAAGAAGTGTCTAAAATGAAATATTTGACTGATTGATACATAAAAATCATGCAATATTTATATCTCAGTTTAATAACGCAAAGCAACACCACGTTATCACCGTTAAAATCAAGAAGAATCATCCTAATGTGGTATTCTTACGAGAAACAATGAAAATTATATAAGTTAATAAATAAGAATGTACATGCTGTATATAGTTATGACCTTCGCAACAACAATACTGTAAAATCGTAATTTTACATTCTATTCAAAAATAATTTTAACAACTGTGAACTGCTATACCTAGATTTAAAATAACAATAACAATAATTAACGTAGCACACATACATTAAACTAATCTATCACACTGACTACAATATAGTAGAAGATTCACCGTATTTTAACCAACTCAATATACCGTTTATACTTCATACTGGTAATGTTTACAGGGAAGCGAAACAATGGCGCATCAGATACTTTACTCTAGGACGGCACTCGTCACGCTACATGGTTCTGTAATTGTCGCCCCTACTTAGTAAACTCGAAAAGTAATTTTATGTGCCCTGTCATCTGAACTATAAATGTGCATGACCTTTGTAGGCAATCTGCAATAAGTAAATATCATTAATTAAATTAAAATTTTACGAATGGAGAATATCAAAAACTCATACCTTTTAAGCGTTTTAATAATATTAATATAAGCGGGAAAATTATATATATATATATATATTCGTTTACAGAATATCGGGTTAATCGTCGTCTGATAATATTAATTGTAACAATAGTTCGCTTCCCTTCAAATTTATCACTCACTGAACTGTTCAGTGAGTGATAAAATGATGATAAATGTGATAAGATGAAAAGGCTTGGAGAAATATTGGTAAGTGTAGAATCAAACAAGTACAGTTTGAAAACAGTAGGGTTCAAGGTCCTTGCAAACAATACTTACACGAGGTAAGTGTAAGTTATGTATTTATAGTTTTTATCTATATAATTTTCCTTCGAAGTAATTTTGCTTTGCAACGTTATTTAAAGTGTCGTTAGGTAATGACTCCTTACATAAGTTTGACAGCTGAAAAACATTTTTTACGAAAATAATATTTTATCATAAATTATTTGAAAATTTTGACTGTAGTTTGTGACTTTAAGACCAAATGTGTTTTTAATACACAGAATGTTGGCATATTTTTAGGATAAATGTATTCTTTTAATGCCTTGGTACATAGGATTATACGAGTAAATATTAGTTATGGCTATTATTTCTCCTATAAATAATTAGGTTAATAAAAACATTTTGTGAAAAAGCTGTTAAACATTATTGCATATTTTTCTATAAATTATATTTAAATTATTATTTTGTTAATTAACATGAACTGCACCTACACTAAATGTTACTCCTCATAAAGCATTCGGAATTTTCGCATTATGTATACATATATTTGAGGATTCCTAACTTTATTAGGGTTAGGTTTTATTGTCTTTCTATATAATTATATTACTCTCACGAAACATCCGCATATTTACACGTTATTTGTTCCCGGGACACGTGGCAAAAGGCATTTCCTTTCGGCAGAGCCTTATTCACAGGAAGCCGCGTCGTTTATGGTCAAATTATCTATTTATATTGATGAAAGAAGTTGGAGCAACGAGCTTTATGTGACCTGAATGGAGTGGGGTTTATTTAAGCATGTGTAGCAAGTTATATAAGATTTTATTAGAGGCCAGATCGGATAAACTCAAAACTCAACTGCCAACATAAGATATTTTGAATACGAATAAATAACTCCGCGTATAGATTTTTGCACACTTGATTCGAATGTAATGTAGCAAAATGTTAGTAAGACCTGTTAAAGTTTGACCAAAATTCTATTTGAAGCTCAGTGATTTGATTATCATTTTGTCACATAGATGTATAATATTAAATCTAACAATTTAAAGTAACTAGTGCACGCCTTAATGCAGTTTTATTAACCTAACCTACTTACTAGCGCAAAAGACAATATACCACAGATATATGTTGTTAAAATGTGTTTACTCAAATACATTTCCATATCCACGGCCTCTCAATAATTGGTTGTCAGTAAAACACACTTTTTTGTCCGTATACCATTACCATCTGTTAACAATGATTACCATTTTTCTTAACAAGTAAGTAGGTTTTCTGAATTTGTGCGACATTATTTATTAATATTTGCTCTAGATTTGCGCGGAAACATTTGATTTCTAAGAATATATGTATTATGCGGGTGACACAACTTTGTCACTTGGGGCTCGTTAAGCTTTCGCGAAATTAGTTCGTACTTCATAATTGAACGACACTAGCAACCCACATTGACTTCGTGCAGTTGCAATTTATTAATGATTAAAACGACTTAAGCCAACTACCCACTCAACACATAGGCCCACGTTCCAAGACATTACTCAAGTCGTAATCTATACTTGGGATTTAAGCAAGTAAGTAAAGCATTTTTTCAATATTATATCCTAGATTAAAAATAAATATGTCGTACTTTTCCAAATGTTAACGTTTTAATTACAAATATTCTATTTACCAACTTATACAAAACTTTATTAGGATCAATTGTACATACAAATTTTCCCTAAAAAATAATGAATGGTCATAAAAACCCCACCAAAATTCAATTGCGTGGTAAGTGAAATAACAAACAACAAACACTGTTTTTTTAAACTATATTGATTTAAAGGATATAAATAATTCCATGAAGCTGGAACGAGTGACCACATGGTCTTTAGTATGTGCTGGTGATGTCCATGTATAGAATCGTCTAGGGTGGAGTTCGAAAAATTGATCTTGTCAATGAAACTTGTACTAATTATAATACTAACTATAAATATGTCCAAATACATTCGTGAGTTAAACGCCCATGTAACATTACTTCATTGAAACTTGAACTTGTGAAACCGAATGAATTATGTAACGTTACGTGATACGGATTTCGTCTTTGAAGTTCGATCTGAGTTTAAAAATACTTTAAAAAATTTAATCTGACTTCCGGTTACGGAAAGGAAATGCAAGTCTTGTAATGTTTATTGCGATTTTTAACAAGATTTCATTTAACTCTTAAAGCAAATAATGTAATCATATCCTGTAAGTCAAGTAACTTAATTCTAATTTTACTGTCGAACTACTTAAATTCTGGTATATTCTGTTCGGAAAATAGTAAATACTATTTATACATTTTCCTAGCTACGAGCTGATGTTATATGACAAAATATCAAAGAGGTTTGATGAAATATATTTACAATACTTTAATAATTTTTATATTAAGTATTTTATCTAAAGCAATTCTTTCTTGTAAGGAAATATTTGAACACACAGTACTTTGTAAACGCCTAGAGTGACTCAACAGTCACGCTTCGACTGACGCCATCAAGACCCGTGACTTACTGTACTGAAACTGATTTATGCTGATATATCTTCAACTATTGTTTCATACACGCGAGTGAGTATCATTGAAGTTAACCAACTTAGCTTAGGTAACGAGACGGACAATGTTAAGAAGAATTATTTAGCCTTTTTTACTTATTCTTTATTGTTTTTGTCCACATTATATAAAACAAAGTAGTACACCTCTAACATTTTATTTATTTACTAACTGTATCCGTAACGTTGTTTGCGTTTTGTTACAATTTTACAATTTATGTTACTAAGGTAAATAAAATTTCTAAAATAAAATTAGCTAAAGTTACTCCTTACATTAGCTATCTGCCAGAATACACAGACAAATATAGTAAAAAGCGGTTATTTTAATATTAAAAATAAATACTCTAATTTTAATTATCTGTATAAGATTTCTTGTATACGCAAATTATTTTATCAAAACTATATTTTTTTAATTGTTTACATGTACAATTTGCAATATTTACCATTGTGCAATTATGTTCTAGAAATATAGTTCTTTAATTCTTGAAAGTAATTCAAAAAGTACACTGAGTGTTAACTTTAGGTTATTTTTCTTCTGTAGCTACTAAGTGGCACTTATGTATGCATGGCTTTAGATGCAGATGGCTTTAGTTAGTTTTGAGTTTTGTAAAAAGGGATGTTCATGAACTTTGTAAATTATAGTCTTCTACAAAATCTTATAATTAATACATAATAATCATAACGTTACATTAAGATTACACAACAGATACTTAAATATCATATTAACAGGATATTGTATTGGAAAGTCATTATGTAAAGGCAGGAAGGAATTGCATTTCCTCGTCACCGTGGGAGTCACGATATACATAGTACATAGATATAAGGTATTTAAAGTATTAGAATTACAAAGCGTCAGAAATAAGTTTCATAAACGTCAACATTTTTTTAAAAAGGGTGCTTTAATATTTAAAGTTTAAAAATTAAATACTCGTAAATTGACAACATGTGTTTCGATATTAATGTAAAAATTTAGACATAAAAAATGCGCGTTTTACTGGAACCATTAAATAGGCAATATAAACAAATACTTATTTAAAAAAATTAAAGACACCGTATCCTGTATTAAATCTATTGAGCATTATAGACAAAAAATAGAGCGACAGGCACAGGGGAAAACGACTTTGCTTCAGGATATTTCGAGATTTTTAAAGATTTTAATTTGCATACCTACACATATTATTGTTATATACCTTATACGATATGCGGCAGTGGGTTAGTGAAGCATTAAATAAAAAAATGTAAATAGAGTTGTAATTAGTATATAACTATTTTTGCCGTTTCTTGGTTCGCGGACCGTGACCGGCTAACCAAGGGCGCGCTTTTGTGATGTTCTAGGAAAAGTTTTGGTCTATTAACTCTTAAATATTACAAAAAATATAATTAAAAGTACGATTCGAAAAAAGTTCCTTTTAATTGTTTTATTGTTGTATTTATGACCACAGATAAATTGTCATTTGATTAGAATTATTCTTTTTTATTCCTGCATAAAATAAAATCAAGAAGCGTGTTTTTTGACTTTGTTTTTAATTAAAATTGGCCATCTAGCGGTTGTTATTAAGATTGTGCAAGTATTAAAACAAATCGAATGTTTTCTGATAAACAAGGCAGTACCACATATCAGCCACGTGATCGCCTGAGTAACGACCGTAACAAAGCTGTTATTATATTTACATACTAATACCGTGCATTGTACCAACTGCGACGAGTACTTCCTCTATCGTTCATGGAATTAGACAACAGAATATCAAATTAAGAGGTTGTTTTTTCGAGTGATAAAACATATAGGTGGATGTAGTTTATCAGGAGAAATAAAGATTTAATTTAGTAATGAGTCCAGCCATTTAAGCCCGAGCCGCTCGATTATAATTTATAAGTGTCGACAATCACATCATTTTATGACAATTTAGGATATATGTATACATATTTAAAAATATATTATTATCTTTCATATAGTTTAAATTTTTGTGTGCAAAGCTTTCAACAAATATCTGACTAGCTGTATAAGTGTATGAAAATCCGTCTTTCAGTTTTGAAGGAGATATAGTCGTGTACGGCAAATTGGTTTTATCTTAATATATAAATATCTTCCGTCCGTGTGTTTGTCAATAAATTCCACCTAAACGGATGGACCAATTGTTTGTGTGTGTTTAAGGGGATACGAGAATAGTTTGTATTTCTATTTATGCGATAGGAAGGCAAACGAGCACACAGTTCACTTATATAAAGCGATTTCTGTCGACCATGGACACCTCGAAGATCAGTAGATCTAGAAGACCCGTTGCCAACCTTAAGGCTTTATTATTATTTCGAGTATTAAAAAATTCATAGACTGAAATCGAAACGCGCATAGCACTTCACGACTTTCATATCTATGAACGTGGTACGTGACCCAGACGGAACTTATAAATTATTAGGACTTCCTCCCACCACACTTAATACTCGAAATGCCTGTGTTTTTGACATTTGTACGGTTACAGGCAGCCCTTACCCGAGGCAGAACACAAACTACATATTTTAAATGTGCGTTCCGACCGGGGTTCGAACGCGGTGCTCTAGCGTCGCGGTTGCTTTACCCAACCATTAGGCTACAGAGCCCTCAAAACAACATAATTAGATTCACAATTTGGTCCAAAATTTGGTCCAAAATTTAAAAAATATTTAAGACGGTTGTACAGGACAACGCCTGTTGGGTCCGCTAGTAATACCTAAATATTTAAACTTTTTACCTAATAAGTGGTATTATTTGTTTATCAATTACATCTCATGCTTGTCTATGAACAAAAAACCCCAAATATGACTACAAGTGTAATAAATATAATATCGAAATACAACTTGTGTTTTCCCCTTGCGGTCGATCAATGCAGGTTTTCACCTGACGCGGTGAGAACTAACCGAAACCGCAGTCTCTAAAGAATGCTAATAAAAACTTATGTACGGTGAATAAATGAGTATTGACGTTGCGGCTTAATAAATTCATTAAGTTTTTGTCGATCAACTTGTCAAATTAGAATTCATTACAGGAACAAAAAGTTTTGGGATTATAATAATATTATTAATTTTTTACTGATTATCTGTGGAGTGAAAACATGGTGCAATTTATGTATAGGTCTTACGAGCATAGGATGCTGTTGAATTTGGTACATACGAGTAAATATATGTATATTATATATACCTGAAATATATAGCTATAGATATACCTGAAAAATAGAATTATCAAAATGTAAATGTTATAATAATTCCTAAAAATGTACAAAAGCAAAATATTTTTACAGTTGAATTTTAACCATTCACTGATAACTAGTTTTAATATTTTTGTATATAGAATTAAATCTATTCATATAACCCAAATCATTTTTCACATTTTGTAGAAGCTCCAAAATTTAATAACAATCTATTTACATGGGTGGACGAAAACCACGATATTTGCATTTATATTATAAAGTATGTTCGTATTAAAAAGTATCTATAAACCTCATTGATTGTAAATATAACGCTAAAAGATTATTGAGAATCAAAAACAAATTCTTTGATCTCTACAAACAGAAGAGGCTAAGTGATCTTCAGACCACACACATTTCTTATAAATAAGTTTTACATAAAGAGACTTCCGTTCATAACTACTAATAATGTGATCTGATTAGAATTCACGCAACATTACATTTGAATTGAAAAACAAACTTCAGGGAATGCATCGGCGCTAACTCAGCTTCAAGCGAGGGCGAGGCGCAAGCCATCTGTGTCGGTACTGTAAGCGATTAAAGCACTTAATTTATAAAAAATAGCGTTTTAAAGAGCGTAGCGCCATAACAAACGCTTTTCATTCATTTATCCATACTATACATCTGCCTTCAAAAGAGTAACTAACAAAATTAGTTTACTAGAACAAAACAAAATCTCATTATTTAATTCGTTAAATTATTTAGCTTTTCATATTAATATTCGGATAAATTCGGATATAATTAAACAAATATAGGTAATTCTAGATATTATGTAATTTTATTGCCACGAAATTATTATCATTATATTGTATATATCATAATAACAGAGTATTAAAGTTGTAAAAATAATATTCAGAAAATCCTAATTTCAGAAGACTACTCGAATCGTATTGGGTAGTTTTTTGTGTATATAGTATATTTCTACACACAAATATCTTAATCCCTAATCTGTAATTGCTCTTTTAATACATATGTGATATTGAGAGAGTACGACGATTATATTTGTTGTATTTGATCTTTCTTTAGTCTACATGCATCTGCATTCATATTTAACGTTGTAAATGACCGCCCGTCATTTCAAATTTAGCAATGAAAGTTTTCCGCAGCGCTGACGCTTATTGAAGAGTCAAACACAGAATCAAGCAGACGAAAACTATTCCGCGCCGAACCTTCGCGCGCGACAGTTGAGTCGCGTCCTTAGTAGTATCGTGCGCTTACGATTTCTTCTGTGCGTGTAAAACTTTGTGACATGTGCTTTGAAGTTAAGTGACCGCCCTGGAGGGCTGTATTGTGCTTATTGTAATCGGAATTCTGTAATTTGGTAAGTCGCTTTGTTATTTGTAATTATTGGTTTTACAAATGGTCTATTGTAGGAATTACTTCATTACATGCTCAATGCCCACACTTAGGGTTACCGGACTTAAGTGTAAAATTTAATTGCCCTTCAATTGACTGTTCCTTTAGTCTTGACCTTCGGGGTTTATCATTACTTGCAGGATTTGTGTGACAAGTTTTTAACTTATAATAATTTATGTACTCAGAAATTAATTTAAAAAAAATCTATTTATTTTGAATTCCCTTCAGTTCATTTATATATGAAAGGAGTATCGGTGTTACTGAAAAATGGTTAAAGAAAATTTGTTTAATTTAATGTTGTTAGTTGTGACTAGAGCGTGAGACAGAGTAAATACTCGTAGATAAATTCTATAAAATAATTCAAAAAAATGTACCCGTATATTTCGATACAGACGAGATAAATTATCGGCAAATTAGTAAGAAATTATTTTATTTCATATTTGGAATAAGATAGAAATACAGTTGTTAATTATTGAAATGTTCGAATAACTCTTCATATAAATCGACACTTCAAAATAACTTTGTTTATGACTATATCTTATAATACAAAGTATAAAATGAATCATGAAATCCGCAGCGAAGGTAACTAAAGGTCCTATGGCAGTGAGTCATTGAACTACTTTCTTGGTTTGAACAACTCTTTTTATACTTCTTAGTTTGCGAAACTATGTGTTTATATTCTTGCAAAGTAATGTATTGAAAGAGCGGTCTAAATAAATGGGTTATACCTAAGCTTTCTTCACCTTCTTAAAAGTACCAAAATTGAAAATAGACTCATCATTACTAAGTGCGTGTGCCTATATTTTTTCAATTTTTAGTCATGAACTCTGCTTTTTTGTGTCTGTTAGCCGAAGCTTAAATTTTATTCTTTTTTAAGTGTGCAGGCTTTGCATTATTGATAATAGTTTATTACTATTAAAAAAAATTAATATGTAATAATTATTTTGTATTCAGTGTTTTTACATAACAATGATACACAGATATATTTCGAAAAATGTTGGTAGAAATTATGTTATACTTTCATTTCAACGTCGTAAAAATTTAAATACTTATAATAAAAGGATTATTCAAAATGTCCAACATAAGATTTCATATCAGGTATAAGATATGAAAGACCCTTTAGACCTTTAATCTTTCACGCTATTTTGTGTAGAAAACAATAAAATCGTTTACAGCCCCTTTGTCGTACAATAAATTGTATACAATTTAGTATACGTTTTTATGTGAGTGGAATTACATTGATTGAATTAGTGTTTATTGAGAGTTGTACGGTTATTAAAATTTGTAGTATAAATTGGAAAGGTAGTGATAAAATAATTTATTATACGTCTGTAGTGTTATAGTGTTAGGTAATAAACATTTCCAAGCGAAAGGATTGTTTTTTCTTAATAATCTTGTAACAGTAGACATAAATACTGTTTGTTAAACTACAATATTTAAAAAAATTTAGTTATTTATGTACTTCTCCTCAGTCGACAATCTTTGGATCAGGAATCCTAAAGTATTATACCGAAATAAAGTGTTCCATGTTCGTAGTTTTAAATATTTAAGTATCTGATTTTCAGCAATACTAGTTATATAATATTCTGTTATAGAATAGGCAATATCGAATGTTTAAACATGTATTAATAATAGATTTAATGAAAAAAATGCGTTTTATATATGTAGACCAATTGTAACACATCGCAATATTTCATATCTAGAGAATTACCCTAGAAAATATCCTGTTTTCATTGATTTAAAACTTAATTCAGTCCCAAAACTGCAACAATAGTAAAAATTCACATTTACATGTACTTCGTCCTTGTGTAAATTATGCCTTTTGCGTTAACGAGGATGTAGAATACGAGCAGTAGACATATGTTTACTATCTATCAACATCGCGATGATTCATGCAAATTATCCTATATATGGCTATTTAGGCTATATTTATCGTGTTTTAATGACTGCCGGCTGTATTTGGGAAACATTAGGCATGGTTACTATAAAAAAAATTACTTTGTCTTTTAGAACTATCAAGATTATAAACAGTTTCCAAGATACTCGGACAGGCTGCAAAAATACAACTTTTCTTATTGTGTATTAGTGTAAAAAAAACGTTTTTGCTTTTGGTTCCACCCCCAGATCATCTTGAAAATGTCAAAAGATCGTATTTTCATAAAAGCCATTTTAATAATATTATATTATATTATATTTAAACTTGAGGTATTATTATTATAGGAATTAAAATGAATAATATACGTATGTTCTTACTTATCTTATATTTTTAGTTGTATGTAGTTTTTACTTCGCCGTATTTTTAATGCCGTATTCTGCATATTTTCGTATTAAGCGTCTAGAATTCCATGTATAATGTATAGATAGATTTTCATTAGATATTCTTAAGAGTCAAGAAGAATTTTTCAATATTCATTAGTGCATAATACAATAACATCTTTAATTTAAACGTAGTTTCATTAAACAAAAATTAGCATTGCTGTTAAAATTCTCGTATTAATTCAGGAATGTTATGCTACCGACTCTTGTTGAAATGATAAGTACATACTTAGTTAGCATTTATACGGCCTTGGTAATTCAAATTCTTAATCGTCTCTTGGCTGGTATGAGCTTTCTTGGGCTTTAAGTTAATCGCAACATATGAAATAAATAGAAATTGGTAGATACTTTCGGGTGTATTTTCTCCTTAACACTTACATTAATTAAATATATAAACTGTATGTATAAACTCTTCTTAAAGATTAAGCTGAAGTTTTCACTTTACATATGAAGATTATAGATTAGGACTGTCCCCGCCGTTTTACCTGGAATATTTTACGCTTAATGATGCTCATGAAAGTAGACTAAGTTTACTTCTTATGATATTAGCTATCTCCCACCGAATGTGTCATTAAAATATGTTAGATAACAGGGACACAAACATAAATACGTTGAAGCAGTCACTTAATTTTTATTTATATGTTTAGATATCACTCAAGAATGTAGACGATGATTCCACAAGTTAAGAAAAAATATTGCAAATACATCTCATGTTGATTGATACTTCGTTTCAAGTCATTAACCATCGGAAATACAGTTTTTAAAACATAATTCATGTTTTATTCAATGATTTCATAATAATATCTTCGTGATATATCGTACATTAATCGAAGTAAAACGCTATGTCTTCATTGTATTATATGATATTCCGAAATTCAGTGTTTCTAAGGGTATGTTAATGGGTAGACTCACACATTAAATTTGGCTAAATATACAAGGCTTTCTCATCTTTTTTTATGACATTTTAGATTGTGGCTTCCATTTCTTAGAGATAATACTTAGTGATGAAATCTACTTGTGGTAATAAATGCACTATTATAAATCATATTATTTCTATGAAGGTCGCCCTGGTATAGCTGTTTAGCAATTTATTGTTAAAAACACTGTCTCATGATTGTTAACGTACATTGATCTATTTTCTCTTGTATGTGAGAAAAACTTTATTGTTTGAAAAATCGCTTTTGTTTCTGTCGTGAAATCTTCAGTTATTTAATGTGATTTTGAAACAACATTGTCTCGATTTCTGGCTATAAATAAGCTATATTAAAGCTTGGCAATAATTTTTATGCTACTTATAATCTTCGCAATGATATTAAACTTTAACGGTAAAGTTCGGACAATACAGAAATTTAGTATTATAACAGTGATCTGAAACCTGGCACTAAAAAGTGATGTTTAGTTGTTTTACTACTCATTTATGTTATTAGGGTGTATAGAATATAAATATTGAATGTAATTCTTGAAAATATTGGATGTATTTTCGGCAAATTATATACTGATAAACGATATTTTTTTAGTATAAGGTATCTGTTTACCTGTGCTGTACTGTGTTTAAATTTTTGTACGTATCCTAGTTTTTATCAAGGCTATAAAAAGTTCATAGATTTTTCATTAATTATTGTATATGATGTACATACGTTTATATCATGTAAATTGAAAATCTAAAACAATGACATCTGTTCATACAAAATAAGCGTAAACGTGTGGAGACATTGTATGCATAGCTTGCATTTTATCAGGACTTATTTTAAGCTATATGTTGGGTACTTACTGAAACGATAAAAAGAGGATGTGTTTATTTAGGATTACAACCGACATTCCGCTCTTTTTATCAGACAAAAACCCCAGCGGCGTCAAAGTTGTCACATTTTATGATGTGATTGACATTTTAACACTCTGTAATTGTTTTCATTCTAATTTTTATAGTTATATTTAAGTTAGGACTTTTTACTAGCGTTATTCGTTTTATTGTTACGGAATAAGGTGGTCAAGCTTATACAATTACCTTTAACCCACTACTTTTAATTATTGTGTTGAAATAATATCGCTTACAATAATTTCGTGTCCTAGAGTTATTTAGAAGATTAAAGGGGTAACTTAAATGTATGTGTTGTATTCCATCAATTAATAACTATTAGTATAAACATTTTTTCTCCTAGACGTTTCTTTATTTCCTTTTAGATCAGTTACTCTATGCTCATCTATATTAAAATTTTAAAAGAAGCGTATAGTCTTGTGCAAATGCTGTTATTCCCGCGATTTCTGTGTTTTACGGTGTTACAGATTGCTGCATATTTGAGTGAGAACTACCACACAATGTGCTGATGGCTCCCACGCTCTCTGGGTGCTTCTTGCGACATTTTGTTAGAATAATTCTCGTGTCAAATGAACATCGATTGTAACTGTGCTTAAAGAATATATTAACAGTTAAAAAAATAAAACATGTGATTAACATGTACACAGGTATGAGTCAAGAGCTTGGATGCGTCTTTAAATATATAGCGCGCGGAGCGTTTGAAGCTAAACCTTATATGGTGGCGTCACCATATATGACGCGTGTCAAAACGTAAATTTTAATTAATAATTATAAATATCTGTAATTATTATCACCCTTCTATACACGAAACTAAAGAATTTATGAAATACGGTCAGAAAATATTGATGGTTCAAAAGACATTTGATGTAATTGCCTAAAATTACAAACGATGTTCTAATGAAAAGCTATTCACATTTGTTATTCTGACTGATCGAATTAATAATGACGTCAATATAATTCGCCTCATTAAATCATAATTTATTAATGTATTCACGAAACTCGTAGTTATTGCTGCATTGACTATTTATTGCTTTGTGAATCCGAATTTGTTATTACATACAAATAATTATTTCACTTCGTCTTAATGTTCCTTTTTTTTCTGTTTATAAATTTACTCGCAATTAACGTGGAAATTAACTTTATTTCTGTTAGAGGAAAAAATAGAGAGAGGAAATTCATTTGGAATGATGTTTGTTAAAAAACGTTATTATATTTTAAATAGATACAGTGGCTCTTGAGTTTATACTCCAAAAATAAAATAGCAACCTTCGAACTCTATAATAATTACAACGGACACATATAATGGTTACTTATTAGTAATTTTTAAACAAAGATATCTTGTATTCATGTGTTGAATATTCCGGACTTTCTGAAGTCGTTATCATTATTTCTGTTCTACCCTGGTTCTTCAACAATGAAAGTTGCATACACGACATTAAACACTTGTTAATAAATGCGACAAATTATTCTTACCTCAAAACCGCAACCACGTTAATTTAATACAATAATTATAATAATCTTCTAGATGCGTCACTGATTCCCGGAAAATGTTGAGAGTTAAAGGCAGAATAAGTGATGACTAATTCGACGTGTCGATGATATTGATTTCTAGAAAAAATACTAAGACGTAATGATGACAAAATGAATAGTAGGTATAAAATTGTACATATTCAATGTTTAATGGGCCTTTTGATCTAGCTCTAGAGGTATACCTAAGAGACACGAATTCGTAATTAGCTGTTTCTATTTTTTACAAGTATGTTGATGAGATGTTCATTGAAAGTCCGTCCGGGTCATCAGTAACCTTTGAACTTCTGTTAAAGAATTTTCGAATGTTTGTAACAAATTGAGGATTATCAGCAAATTCGGACATTATTAATGATGTCGTAACGTTGGGGTAATTATCGTCAAGTGAGTCTTATTTTCATGTATCGAAGAAAATTTTTATTTAAAAAATAAAGAAATTGTAACTTTTTAATACGGAATCATTAGATATCCGTTAAAACCGTATATAGGCGCAGATCTAAAATTAACATATCAAATCTTTAAAATGATGGGATGTTTCATGTGAAAAAGGAAGCTTTGAGCACGTAGTATTTCTTCAAGTTTCAATACTTTTTATGTTAAGCTGTAAAATAAGAAACAAAGAGTAACATAGCGGTCAGCCGACCTTCAAAAACCGTTGATTAGCGAGTAATTAAAGTGAATTAAGTAAAGAATATGCCGTGAAAGTACTTGTTTTAGAAAACAATCGGATTCTCGTCACGCGACGTCGCGTGCTTGTGCGACTTTGTTCTTTTGATGATTTATTTGATCTCCAGTTTCGAAACTTATACAGACTAATAAGTGTTATTACACAAGGAATATAATTGTTCAACTTTAGTGTTATAAATACATATGCTAACATTTTGTCTATGTCTAAGAAATACAATTTTTGCACGGTTGAGAAAGAAATAGATTATCACATTAGCTTAGTATATTTGAGGCATATGTTCAAATCACTTATTAGAGATATAGAATTAAAAACCTAATTATAAATATTATACTTAGTGCAGCACTATGCACTTTTACTTTTGTTACAAAGCAAGAATAAATATATATA
>JAOSYY010000001.1:1383165-1428503 GCA_025727935.1 Hebomoia glaucippe | reverse complement strand
GTCATTATTCATGTTTTTAAATTAATTGATGCCTGAGCCTATGGTTTTATAAATATATAATACGATTAGAAATATTACTCTATGCATATCTCCGTAATTCGAGCAGAATTATGCTTTTAGTACTTCAGGTAATAAGAAATATGTTTTGTGTGTTTTAGGAACCACTGGGTCACCAATAAATTTACTTGCAAATTATTTTGTTGTTGAAACAACACCGCAGTGGTGCTTATACCAGTACCATGTTGAATTTTCACCAGAAGAAGATCGAACAGGAGTCCGAAAATCTTTACTACGTCTACATGCTAAGCATTTTGGAGGGTATGTAACAAACATTGAATTTTTTTATATACACCATCCTCTTTATTGATACTAATTGATTTTATTTAGATGTATAAAATATCTTTGCAAAATTGGTCTGGAGAGTTTTTAATATAGGATAGACAGATAGTGATTACTAATATTAACTATTAGTGTCAAGTATAAACGATAATAAAATTATATTTTAAAATATAAATAAACTATTTTAATTATTAATAGTAATTATTTTAGTAAATATTGAAATTGCACAAGTAAAAATGAGCGTATACTTTTTTAGATACATTTTTGATGGAAGTTCCCTATATGCAGTCAATAAATTGCATCAAAGCCCCATGGAGCTGTATTCTGAACGAAAAAGTGATGGTGAAAAAATCCAAATCAAAGTAAAGGTAATTTTCACTCTTAGTATACAAATCTACAAAATTTTTCTCAATTGAACTAAATAACATACAGCTAACAAATAACAGTCCTAACTTGAAATGTAAAATGTAACTGTGAGTTTATTTTTTTTCAGTTAATTGGTGCTGTTAGTCCTGGAGATTACCACTACATACAGATTTTTAATATAATCATCAGGAAATGTTTTTACGCACTTGGTTTGCAATTAATGGGACAAGACTTCTTTGACCCTCAATCTAAGGTGAGACAAAGAAAGGGGCCTTATATTTATCACAAACTAGAATATCGATTTTAATAAACATGACCTGACCCAACAATTTGTCGGTTGCGGGTCTGATTCTCCTTTAATGTTTATATTATATTAGCTTTTGTGCGCGGTTTCGTTCGCGTTCACATAGAATTTGTCAACCACTTCTAATTGTCTATCAGACTATTTTTGGAAAAAAATATTTAAAATAGAAACATATGATGTCATAGTATAAATCGCGTGTCATTACTAAATCAGTATTTATTGCAAGATTTTTTTTTAAGTAGCGTTGATCCTGTTTTCATCCACCTTAATTACAATTACGATAAGCCATAATCACAATGAAATGTTTTAGGTGGATATACCTGAGTATAAGTTGGAGATATGGCCAGGGTATAAAACAACTATAAATCAGTACGAAGAAAAAATACTGATGGTCACAGAAATAACGCATAAGGTAACAATTTTTTTTTCTTTAAATATATATTTTAATATATCGAATACTAACCCTCTTTTACTGAAATGAATTCAGATACTCCGATTAGACACAGTATGGCATATAATTCGCGGATACGGTAAAGCAAATACGGGCCACTCCCACAAACGCTTTGGAGATGATATAAGTGGTAAGTTTTTTTATTAGTAAAACATTTTTCACAATGGTACAAAATAAAGCTGTGGCTGTCCGTTTCTCTCTAGTCTCTTTAACTTTTCTAGACCATATTACGTATGTTGAAAGTTTCTATTGAGGTTTAGTTCATATTTAAAAAAAAAATATGTACATAACAATTCATTTTCTATATACAAAAATATCACTAACATTTTATTATGGCGTTGTCGATCTTCAAAAGCTCAATTAAAAATTACCAACTGTTCCATAGGTCTTTCACAATTGAAAATTTAAAACAATAATAAAGTGCATGTAGCTAACTACCAAACGTATAATTTCGTTTACAGGTAGTATAGTCATGACGGATTACAATAAAAAAACGTATAGAGTTGACGACATCGCGTGGAATGAGACACCTTTATCTACATTCCGCATGAAAAACGAAACTATAACTTATAAGGACTACTATGCGATGGTTAATTTTTTCTTATATATGTACTTTTCACTTCCCACGTATCATTGACTCATGTTATTAATTTCATTTGTAATAATGTAGCTATTTTTTCTGTCTTTCCTCATTTATCTATCAATTCACCACATCCTTTGTAACTTAATTAACTCTCTATCTATTACAGAAATACCAAATAACAATAAAAGATCTGACTCAGCCTTTACTTATATCGCGGTCTCGTCCACGCGACATCCGAGCTGGCATGCCTGAGCTGGTATTCTTAATACCTGAGTTATGCCGTCAGACCGGTCTGTCCGATGAGATGCGGTCTGATTTTCATTTAATGCGTACTTTGGCCACGCATACTAAAATTGGACCTGATCTACGGATAAGGAAACTTTTACAATTTCATCGTAGCTTAACCCAGACAAAAGAAATAGTTGAGGTATAAGTTTATATTGTTAATGTAACATTATTTTTAGAACTATTAGTTAGTTTAGCTATTATCTCAGGCTATAATTTTTAAAATATGTATAATTTATTTGCCACTTAATATTATTCAATTTTTTAGAGAAAGTTTCATTACAACATTAAAATTCTGAGTTCAGCCTGAATATAAAACAAAAGTACTATACTTGCACTATAGCCCTTTATATCGTTTTGATGAACAGTGTTTATTGTTTAGGAATTAGCTAATTGGTCAATGAAACTATCCAATAATTTGGTACGCATCAAAGGAAGGCAATTACCGCCTGAAAATATTATACAAGGCAGAAATGTAAAATATCCAGCTGGAGATACCTATGAAGGATGGACCAGGGACATGAGGTTATTTCTTAACTTATAAAAACACTTCATGTATACTCTAAACAATTAAAAACTATTCTCTCATTACTTTTAATCATCAAAACTATGGTTTGACTGACGACGATGGACTTTGGTTCCTAACTTCATCAATGAAATCGGCTACAAAATACCAAATAGTAGTATTCAGACTAAATAATACATTCAAAAATTCATTCTGATTTGGAAATTAGAAGGGCATAATTGATTTCCATTATTTAACTCGATACAATTCCATAGCGATTTAGAAAGTGAACAACCTCATATTTTCTTACATACCTTATGATAACAGATCGAAACAGTTGCTGACTATAGCCCAAGTGTCCAAATGGGTCGTACTGACGCCTAGCCGTCAGCAAAGAGATACAGAATCATTTGTTGAATTGATAATGAAGACTGGCGCGGGCTGCGGATTTAGGCTCCCACAACCGGAATTAGGTAAATTATTTCTAGTGTGGTATTTGTGTAATAAATATGCTGTCGAGTGTTTTATCGGCACTATTTAAATTTATGTTGAAAAATACAGTACATTCAAAACTAACTCTACCCCTAGTCCCCTGGTATAATAATTTTGCATTAATAACTTACATTTTATTATTACACAAAAAATAAATGTATACTTATATGGTGAATATATTAAGAAACAAATATGTAAAGACTTACTCATAATCAGTTACACATATATATATACTACATAACTAACACAGTATGCAGTCTAGATTAGGGAAAAAATATCAAGATAAACAAATATGAATTGAATCTCAAATACAAAAAATACACTTAAAGTACCTATCTAACTGACTAGGTATTACACTTGATATATGGGAGAGAATAAGGAATATGACGATCTAGGTAATTCGAAAGAGCTATACCTAAGCATTCTGGCATAGTTAAAATGAAGTAAATAAAGTTGATATACAGTAAAATCATTCCGTTTACTAAAAAATGTTAAAATAAGCATACAGAATGTATTCCTTTAGCAAGAACTTCTTATTTATCGCTTAAAACTAAAACTTAATAAAATGAAGTTCAATAACAATAATAGGTAAATAGATGCCATTGATTTAAAGTAAATGACAAAAAAAGTGCAAGTAGAAACAGAAGAAATACTTTCTATTCAACAACAGAATTTCAATATAATGTTATTAAGGATATATAGCGATGAACTAAGCCGTCGGGTCGGGCGAACTAGAACGATATTCGCCAAAGACTCATGATAATGAACACTTGACACTCTGCCATCTGTTTTTATTTTTTTTTAGCTAAGCTTACAGACTAATTACAATGACGGAATAATACACTATAATACCTATATTGCTAATTACAAGCCTACACATATATTGACCAAACCTATTCCTTTTTTTTAGTGGTTATGCAAAGGGATGGACAAGGCGATTATTCTAATATGTGCGATACTATAATAGCTCGTAAAAATCCTGCGCTGATGCTAGTAGTCCTATCAAGGAATGATGCACACAAGTAAGTGATCTTGCCTTTATTTTTTGGAGTGAAATTCGAGGTTAATCTTAATGACTTGATTATTTTGATCTGTATATAAAATTGGTGGTATTCATTGTAGATATGAAAGTATAAAGAAAAAATGTACAGTGGAACGTGCCGTCCCTTCACAAGTAGTTTGCGCCAGAAACATGACTAGCAAATCTGCTATGTCCATCGCAACTAAAGTGGCGGTACAAATGAACTGCAAGGTTTGCATTAGCACCTAATATAACAAATGTAGTGTTTAATACTATATTTAAACATGCTAAAAGTATTTCTGATAAGACTTGACAATTTTTAAACATCATATAATTTTTCTTCTCAGGAGAAGAAAAATTATATTATATCTGTGTCTAATCATTATCGACTATTGGTCCTTCCGACAGTCGAAAATGATTAGAGACAGATAGGAACTTCTGTCGATTGAATTAAATAAAAAAAATCACTAATATTTCTAACAAAGGTTAGAGTGGGCAATAATGGGCATAGTTAACTAAAAACATCGCTATTACTATTGTATGTAAATTTTGTTTCTAATTTGTATAAAAGTATTTTTCTTTATATTTTTTGAGTTTCTATACTGCTTGACCGATGGTATTACCATTTTGCTGAATTTTTAATATATATAATAATTATGTGACGTGCTTGTCGTTTGCCAGTGTTTTCCATGGCAACGCAAAAAAAAAATCAGTAATATATGTATAGTGTAGAACAATGTTAACTTTGTAGATGGGCGGTGCACCGTGGACCGTGGAGATCCCGCTGCCAACGCTGATGGTGGTTGGATATGACGTGTGTCACGATGCGTTGAACAAGCAAAAGTCGTATGGCGCATTCGTAGCGACGCTCGACAAACCGATGACGCAGTACTACTCGGCAGTTAACGCACATACGTCCGGAGAAGAGTTGTCGGCTCACATGAGCTTCAATATCGCTTTTGCCGTCAAGAAGTACCGTGAAAGAAACGGTTTGTTTTATTATTAACTAATGAGATTTTTCTTTACGAAAATAGATTTAGTTCATAAGTTTCATCTCCGACTTGGAATCGCAAAATCCGTCTAAAAAAATTATTTGTTTTTCCTAGGTGTACTTCCCGGCATGATTTTTATATATCGTGACGGTGTCGGTGACGGACAGATTCCATATGTCTCAAGACATGAGGTTGGTAACAAACAAATTATCTTTTATAATCTATTGCGCTATTTACATTGCATGTGCAACGCGTTCTTGTACTTTGATTTTTTTTGTAACTGCCCCTGTCTGTTCATAGGAAAACTATTATTTGGGGATTTCATTAACGTAATACAAACCAAACAACAATTTTTGTCTGTTTATCTATTGTTTGTGCCCGCTAATCTTAGAAACGGTTTAACAAATTTGGACTCTGTTTTCACTATTGTATCATAATAAATATCACATAACATTTAATTTATTACAATCTGTGTAGAAATAAAAAAAATACAGCCATTTAAACTTTAAAGAATCGCAGTGAACAATCTTCGACAAATCGGTATAAAATAACTGTTCAAGTATATAGGCAAAATGTTAATCAACAGTATAAAATTATAATTAATGAATATTTATATTAGTATAATAAGAAGTGGACAATTTCGTGTTCAGTTCATCTAAGGCCAACTTACATTGGAATGTAAGTTGGCCTTAGATCTTAATAAATACAGTGAAGCTTAGGCTGTTCCTCATGGGTCCGTCACCACAATTGTGTATTTAACGAAATATATAAATGATATTCTCTATTTAAAATATCACAATATCATTTATGCCTCAATAAATACGAAAATATATTATACTTATAGCAGAAATAAATTTATTTTTTTATTTGTTTGTGTGTCTGTTTGTGCCGCCTAATTTTCGAAACTGTTGGATTTTTAATGGAGAGAGACTACAGAGAGCTACTGCAGAGGGCTACTGGTATCACGCGTAAAATAGGCTACCTTTTTTACATAACATAGTTCACTTATTTCATCAACATCTATATATATCATAAATGAATGGAAATTGCGTGTCTGAACATTCGAAGATTTTTTCCAAAAACGTGATAGACAACTAGAAGTGGTTTACATAATGGACATGCTCGCTAGCGATGCCCTGGTTAGAAGGTAGTTATATAATAAAGTCTTATATTTCTCTATATCCTATTTCCGAGCGGCCCATAAACTGTTAAAAATAACCTTGCAAAATGGCCGATTCTAAAATTTTCTGTGACAAAAATTCAATTGTTTTTTTCAGGTATTTGAAATAAAGAAAAAACTCACTGAGATATATGGTAGCCCTCAGTTTAAACTAGCATTCATAATAGTATCGAAGCGCATCAACACACGCATTTTCGTAGAGCGTGGACAAACTGGTGACAACCCGCGCCCGGGTACCATAATAGACGATGTAGTCACCCTACCCGAGCGGTAAGGAAAGAATAGATACACATTTTTGCAATATTTAAAGTACTATACACTAAAACAAAACTTAAATGAAGATATTTTTAGATACTTATGAATGCTTTTATTAAATAATGCGTTTTTATTGTAGTTATGACTTCTTTTTGGTGTCTCAAAATGTGCGCGAAGGCACTATAGCTCCCACCTCATATAATATTATTGAAGATACAAGTGGCCTTCCACCAGATAGAGTAAGTTTTATTATTACAATGAATAATATAAAAATAGTTGGAACTGTTAAACCCAGAGTATGTATACATGATGTTAAGTTTAGGTGTAGTGAAAATTTTTTCATGCTTCATAATTTAAAATATATAAGAAACAATTTATTCTGTAAGAAACATATTATTACTGCAAGTTGTGTGTAGATTGAACTTACAATATCCTTGTATAAACAAAGATAAAACATTTTTCTGTATACTTTTTACTTTTCAGATTCAACGTTTGACTTATAAGTTAACGCATATGTACTTCAACTGCTCTAGTCAAGTTAGAGTACCGTCAGTGTGCCAATACGCGCATAAACTGGCTTTCTTAGCGGCAAATACCCTGCACGGGCCTCCACATAATTCGTTGAACGAGACCCTGTACTTCATTTAGGCTTAATTTCTATTGGTCATTTATATTTTTATTCTTATTATGACCACGATTTTATTTTTTTTCTTTATAATGTTAGATCTGACCTAGGCGGATTGTCGTACTTTTCTAGTATTTCGTTGTGCTATATTCCGGGTCCCAATATATTCTTTAACGTTGTCCAAATCTCGAAATAGTATATCCATTTATGTTACATAATCTGAACCTTTTATATTTCAAAATTCGGAACAATCAATCTTGACAGTCTTAACTTCTCTATTGTTATTTAAAATTACTCGATTTTTGAGTTAACTTGGTGGCATTAAAATATTTAAGCATATAAATAAGCTATGCGTGCCTCCCTTAAGAGTCTCTTAGAAATTTAAATAACCCACCTAATTATACGACGTGTTCGAAACGCATTTATTTTTGATTTAGGTATTAACCGTGCTGTGATAATGGGATCATGTATCCTAAGTACTATATTTTTTGATGCCTTATTCATAGTTTTGTAGCACTATAGTTCAAACGTTATTGTTATTAAGAGTTCTCAAAGGAAAAGTTTTGTGTAAAGTTCATAGAGTTCACGTGACACGTTATTCAGTGAAGCTACCAAAATAATCAGCCATTTAAATCAAACAGAATAACTTTTGAATGGCTGTTGTTTATTTGAATTAAAGAGTATTTGTAAGTTATGTTTAAGAGAAGAAATAGATATAGAAGAAAAGTTTGTTTGCTAAAGATTTGTTATAAATGTTTCAGTGTTGTGTACTGAGAACAAATCCTATTATCTATTTTGTTTTTTTTTAAGATTTCGTTACTACATTATTTTTTATAATAAAATATTATTCCAGTATCACTTAAATGGGAAAGCTTTAACTTATACAGGATAGTGGAGAAATAAAGTATAGTAATACCAATTTGACGGTATTGGAATTTAAATAAAGATAATAATTGCCACTTCATAAGTTTGCGTTCTGAAGGATGTTTATAGTTAATGTTTTCCTAAATTAAGACTGGTTCTATTTCGTATTATATTTGTTTTATTTAATCAATTCTTACGTTAAAAAACTTTCGTATGCGACTTTATCCTTAAATTCACTTATTTTTGATATCTTGAGTGGGTGAATCTACTAATAATTCACAATTACCTAAACCCACAACCGCTGATTTCTTTGTTTCACTTGCTTTATTACCTGAGATCGAAACGACCGTGGTTATGTAATGCTTGAATAATCATTTTGATTATTGTCGTATATACCTGTTGTTAAGAAGGTCTTTTTGTTGTCGGAGCGCGAACTTTGAATAATCTGTTCTGAAAAGAATAGGACTTTTTAGAATTTTACCAATCACTCTTATTTGTATGATAAACTAAAAATATTTCTTATGTAATTTAAAAAATTGCGGGACTAAAGGATAAAAATATTTTTTATAGCAATTAAGTATATCTATTAGAACAAATTACATGTTTATCCTTTATTTTTAGTAGTTTTATATTTGAAAAACATAACTCTGTCTAATAATATTTTTTTGTCTTCGCCATTTTTAATTTTTCAGATTACTTTAATTATATCATATACATATTATTGGCCTTTATATTTTACAGTCTCTATATGACAAAAAATAAATTATTTTATATTATCTGTTTAGTAGGCTATGTCACGGTGACAACTGTCAATGTCATAATATCATTTGGGATTTTGGGTTATTTAAAATAAAAAACAACCTTTTTTTTTAATAATTATTGATTGTTCAAAGATCACTTAAAGTAATTATACATATTACAATAGTAATAGATAATAGAAATGTATTCAACAGAGACGGTATCTCGCACTGGGAGCGATAATAATGAGACGAGGTAAAAGTACATTTATTAATTAAATAAAATATACGTTTAAAGTAAGGAGACTTTTATGATTTATTTTTTGTAGTGAAGCCATCCCACCTAAAGAATTGAGCAATGACGAATACGCGGGACTTCGCGAGGAAGCTATTGCAAACTTTCAAAAGCCCAACTTACCTAATGTTAATGTTCCAGAGAGAATTATAATTTGTTTGGATGTTTGTTGTGACTACCAGAACTCTTTATATCGACTAGGTGACGGCACCACATTTTCACCTATAAATATGCTTAAACGCGTACTAGACTTTTTTATACATTCAAAAAATTTTATCAATAAAGAATCAGAGTTTGCATTGATAATATTAAAAGATGCAGATGCATTTCTTGTTCATAATTTTACAAATAATGTTAAAGACATTATCAATACTATTGATTATGTTCATGTTGAAGAATGTGTTTCTGAAAGATTTGATTTCAAACATGTTTTTGATATTATAAAACGCGAAGTAGAAATACCTGAATATAAACAATCAGAATGTATGGTGCCGCCTCCGTACATTGTAAGAATGTTAGTGTTGTATGCCCGTTCAAACTGTGTGCCGCTGATCACACAAGAAGATCCTTATTTCAACTTCTTAAAAATGCAAATGTACTTTTATATGGATATTCTATTTGCACATGAGGAAGAATGTAATCTTTTTAAATGTGAGGAAATATATGATGCCCTACAAGATTTAGATAATGGTTATTCCTATGTATTTGAAGTATCAAGAAATGCCACAAAGATTCATGAGTGCATAGCAAAGTTACTAGCGCACCCCTTGCAAAGACTATTGCAGAAAAATACAGACTATAATTTTGGAACTAGATGTTGATTTGTTTGTTTGTGGTTTGTGACCATCATGTTTTTTTAATTATTATCAAATATGATTGAGTATAAAAAGTTGTTCAAGCAATAACCTATCCATGGCCAATTTATGGCTATGGGTTTCACATAGTAAGTAAGTTTCACATGATTAATTAGAAAATCTGTACCTATACTTTTGCTAGAATAATAAAAATACAAATACATTTTTCTGATTTTTTTAAATAATACCACAGCCATAATTTTTATCAATTGTATTTAATTAATTTTTTAGGTAATTTATTACTTTATAATAAAACTATTTAATATCATTAAATGTCTTAACCAATAGATACCTTATGCAGGGCAAACATTATCAGAGAAAACATTAGGGTTATTCGATGAATGTGAGATATGATGAAATACAAAATATTACTCGGTACCACTCAGTATTGTGGCCTATACTTCGCTCGCGTTCATGTCGAGTCTTTCAACCACTTCTAGTTGTCTATCATATTATTTTTAGATTTCTTCAACTGATTCATTATGTGTATAGAAAAATATGAGAAAATATATTTAAATCCGGAAAAATCTGTTGAGTTCTTTCGGAGATTAGCCCGTAGTTTTTGTGTTCATATATTATAAAGATTTGACAGTGCTTAAGAATAAGTGGTAACGTGAGTCAAGTCTTGAAATATGGAGCCTTCGAATAATTCTTTCAGGAACAATCATTGGTTAAGCGAGGAAGAACATTTTGTTAAAAGTTTTATTCAACTTTTTAAGTTATCCATAAGGATTCAAATTTTATCATTATCTTAACTCTATTATATTTTTCATTGGAGTTCCGTATAATTGTCCCAATTTTTTTAGCATATCTATAAAATAATTTAAACGTAACTGGAGGATGTCTGTATATTGAAGATATTTGAACCAAATTAAGAAAAACCGATTATTGCGGGTTTTATATTAGAATACCTAATGGAACCCAAAATAACGATTTTTAGAATTTTTGTCTGTATTCGCGGTAATCTCGGAAACTGATGAACCGATTTGAAAGTGGTTTTCACTATTGTATCGTAGTAATCTGAACTTAAGATAGAATGTTTTTTTTACTTCAATCGGTTTAGAAATAAAAAAGTTAAAAAATTTCTTTCAATAATCAGTCGTCAAAATGTTATATAAAAACTGTTCAGATACATTGCCTGCAAGTTAACCAACAATATATTATGGCCTATAATTATAGCTATATTATGAATAAATATTTATATGAAGTAATATAAGAAATGGACAGATTCGTTTAGTATAAATTCCAATGTATATTGGCCGTAGATCGTTATAATTATAACGGAGTTCAGCTTAGTTAGGTCTTGCATCGGTTGCACACGAACACAAATGTGTATTTTAAATTATATCTTCTATAATACATATCATTCAATAAAAATCGCTTGCTCATTCGATGAATTTATGCAAAAACTATCGATGACATGTACATACTTTTTGTGTTGCTGTCTGAATCTACAGGCTAATCTCCGAAAGTTCCAAACGGCTTTTTTCACGTCTAAATGTATTTTATTTTATCCTTTTATACACAATAAATCAGAAGAAGAAATCATAGATTAATAAAATAACTCAAAAATAATATTGTACACAATTAGGACTGGGTTACAAAATCAACATGAATTAAAGCGATGCCGCTCGCAGAAGCTAGTTAAATGTAATTATTCCATTTTACAAATGATAATAAAGATTAACTTGTTCATTTTTATATTAAAATTACATTTTAAACATTCAAATATTTATGTGCTATGAGTTTATAAAAGGTATCAATGACACAACTACAGATTATTATTTTTTATTGAAAACTCAAAACTTAAACAAACTATACACTTTCGTAAATAATAAAAAATAAAAGTAACCTGTAAAGAAACCGTATAAAATATATTATTTACATTGATTTATGTGACAAAAATCCTTACGCCCTAACTTGGGCACGATTATATGAATGTATCGGTAATTAAATACCAAAATGTGCACTGAATATTTAGGCACGGTAATCTATATCGCGAGTGTTTAGGTTACAAAAATACAAATTATGTGCAATGAATTTCCTGTTTAACATGAAAAGTTCAGAAAACGGCGTGACATTAAACATCATAAACATATTTAATGAGTACTATTCAAAATATTTAATTGGTACGTACTACTTGTTGACAATTGTATTTATGTATTTTAACTATTAAAATGTATTAAGGTTCATATTAAATTCCATACCTATTTACTATCAAACCTGTATTTTAAAAATAGTCCCAATGGTATGATACCTTTAGATTATTTTGAAGCTATTGTAGGAAATTACAAAGATAATCTTGCATATTTTCTGCATTATTTCGTTCGGGTGTTTCATAATACATATGATAATTCGCCGAAAATTTAACAACTGAAACGTATGGCAGTATCATTGAAATCATTAAAAAGCTAAATAAGACAAGCAGAATTTATTTAGTAAATTAAATCGCCGTATTCAAAGTTCATACTGCAAATTTTCTTGTATATACGACATGGACACAGTACAAGAAATACTTAGACTGTATTTTGAAACAACAAAATCGCAAGTAAACAATGCTTCTTGTTAACGAAAGAATACCCCAAATTAGATGTTGTTTTTATAATATAAGGATATATTTAAATGTGCTAAAAATTACAAACAATAAATATAATACGAGGGCCCTAATATCACTTTACTGGCACTATCCGTTAATACCAACTACGCTAAATTTATAAATAAAGCTTTTTATTTTTAGAATAATTCTTCAAAAATTGAAAATAGATTTGTAAAACTCATAATATGTATTAGGTTATTTGACAACACTTCTTAGATTTGTTACCGTTTAATTTAAAAACAAATAACTTCACATATCAGTCTCAATACATTAAAATATATTTACAATACAAATTCAGCTCATAGTATACAATATAATAGATAATATCGAGCACAAAATATATGTTGAAGATCAAAGCACATTATCGTATTGATAGACCTAGTTGTGCGTTGTAAGCGATTAACGTCTAACATAAGGAATGACTTTTTGAAAAATAATTGAAAGCCGGGAAGTATTTTCTATGTAGCGACATACTTTTTCCACGTCTCTAAGAGACCCTTGTTCCAAAACATGATTCAAGTCGTTATACATGAGCATTGTTAAAACGTTCAAAACTTTTTATATAAAACAGAACGTTCTGACAAATCTCAAGACTAGATTTAAACTTAAGCCACGTTTTGGCATCATAGTTTTATGTAAGTGTTTAATAAGCAGCCTTTATTTCCAAAGTTCTCATCCTATAAATCTGTGTACATGATTTGGACACAGTTTATGTGAGTAGGGACTGTGCGAAAATTAAAACTGATTTCTAATGTGATTTATGCCTGTAAATATACTGATCAAGACACAAGTATAGCACTCTATTTCCCTGTAGAATTTGACAAAGATTGCCTGTTGTGATAATGCTGATATTAGATATTTCATTTCTTCAACTCCTATACACGCTTTCTTTTATGTTCTTCGATTAGATTTTGATTTAAATATAACTTAAATGAAAAAACATAAGATACCGAAATCTTAGTTAAGTCATCACTATTCAATGAAGATAACTGTTGTTACGAAACCCATTAGAGTAGCCTGAGGCCACCTTACAGTTTTTTCTAGGGCAACTTCTGTCTAAAAGATGTTATAGTAGACTGGCTATTATTTTTCAATAAAAAGAAAGACTCTACTAATTACAAAAAAGCAGCTTTCTACGTTAGTGAAAATTTGAGAATAATTAATACATAGGAAAAACCCTTCGAGACATTACGGTTCTTTAAAAAAATAATACATAGCTTACTTTAAGACATGTGAAGTTCTCAAAAAGTTGTCTGAAAATTTTATCCAAGGATTACTTGAGGATATCGGACATATCACATAATATTTTGAAATACAATCTACGCTAAATAATAATTAAGAGTATTTCGATACAAACATACACACATACAAGACGGCAAATAATTTGATACATGAGATTAACTTAATACTCTACAATTTTTAATGTACTTTTTCTTAATATAATATTATCTAATCATAAATAATTCAACGCACAGCTACGATACTTCGTGTAATGGTGAAATATTCTATGCACAAGTATAGGAAGACGCGACTAGATGAACGATTAAGTGTTTTTAAAGATAAAAACTATTTTAATGTTAAAAGACCAGTGTATGTTCTGCTTCTACGGCGGTCAAATTAAATAAACTCAGTATATAGTACTGCAAATATCTTGGCATGTTTTCGGTCTAGTAGAGGAAAGTTTACGCACTGTAAGGTTAATATGGTAGAATTGAATGCTTCAAGCCGTTGAATTCCACGTTCCAATGGAAGATTGAATACTGAAAAAGCGATTTTTGGGTATATAACGAAAAATTGTCAAGATGTTTACCGTAATCTATACATCAACGACATTTACCAACTACGAACGTTAAAATCAGCTTATTAATAATAAATTGAAGACAATTTTGGTTAATGAATTACATCAGTTGCAGAATTGGAATGTCTACTCACTGAGTACAATATTCAGTCTTTTGATGGATTAGAATGAACTGTTGACTAAAACCTTCGATGTTAATTTTACTCTCAAATTTAAACTATTATTAGCATAGCGTCACTAAATTTAGTAAAATTCTTGGCTTATGTCAATCTTACCTATCAATTTTTACCAAAACCGTGCGGACTTGCAAACAGACTATTGAATTTCATAAAAAGGTTACGGTTTTACAAATCGGCAGTTCGCTGTACAAAATAACGCTTAGTTTAAAAGGTTTTTTTAAAACGAAAAAGTAGCACTAAGGCGTCATTATATACAGTTTTTAAATATATGTTACGCAAGAAAAAGAAAGGGTATTTTAAGCTATTATGCAATATTTTTTCTTAATGCAATCATATTATGGAAAAAGCTTCTCCGTTTTGGTAAAAATCAGTTCTATTTAGTACCAAATATTTGTTAAGACTTAAGAGCATACGTAAATGCAATACTCAATATTTTACTTTCAACGTCTAAGTATTAAATACATGTTAAATAGAATTTAGGAAGTTGTCGATTGTTTACTCACCACTCCTTGGAATTACGTACCAACGTAAGATCAATTGTGACCGAATTTATTTCGACACACATACCGAGGCTTAACAAAAGTTTGAATTTAGTTCTAACACTTATAAAATTATTTCTTTTGTTTTGATAAAGATCGAGTATATATTACGATATTGGTCTCGTTTCAGAAGATGGGCCTCGTGTGGGCTTAAAATCTTTGCTCAAAGTTAGTAAAAAAATTTAGTATTGCATTTTTCTCTAGTAAGTTTAAAATAGCGCTTAAATGAGCTTTTTAGGTCCATGGTAATTTTTCCGTGTTCATCGAGGGATATGTTCGATACAAGAGTACTTATTATAATTTAGACAATGTTTAATTATAATTTATCATAACAATATATTCAATTCATCCGATACAATCACGCATCACAGTTAAGTTATTAAGATTATACGTTTTTATGTCTAGAATAAGTTTATATTGTTCGTAATATAATTGAAATATTCGGTTGACACCGAAATCGTTCTCCGTAAGTTCTCTTTACAGAGATCAGATTATAGCCTTTTAGTGAGCAATATTGAATAGTAATTGTGGTTTTCTTCATGTATTATATTCGTTGAAGCGAAAATAAAGCATGATTATTTTTGAGCGATAGACTGAAAGGGACTCTTTTGTTTCCGAACGTGATTACAATTATTCATATGATAGAATACTACAATTTGCTTCAAGATTAAATATTACTGATTTTTGATGAAATGATATATCATATTCATCGATTAATTAGATTCCTCCCTCAAAATGGTCTAGTTAACGATGACCGCCATTTTTATGTTTATAATGATGTATCGCTTTATATTCATCTACATGGGAATATTAATAACAGTTTAAACACGTACTTGTTTAGATTATACTGTACAAATTCGTTGAATCCTAAATACAAAACTTCATTAGAGAATTCTTGATGTCATTTACTTGGATAATATATCCGGTACTTTCCATGTTCACGGACAAATTCTTTTGAAACAAAACAGAATCAACTTTAACTCATTTCTTATGCAATAAAGGTTTAAAATTTTTAACCAAATAGCTTTTTAGTTTTTTTTCTGGCACAAGTATTCATGCTTAAATAAAATATAGTTTAACAAAAAATACAGGCACCCGAAGAACACTACACGTTCCCAAAAGTTTAGGCCAAAGATCACTAGTTAAATTTCGGGAGGCACCAATTTTAACGAAGTTTTTATTTTATATACATTAGTGGGTCAAGTCGTATGAGTTAATATACGTAAGGTTACAATTTGTACGATCTCACATCCTTATCACCTGGATTAAGTTTTGAGATGATAATTTTAAGCAATATAGCTTTACAAATTTAATACAATTAATGCCAAACTTTTCATGATCCCAAGAAGTGGTCTTCGCACAACTTTCATGTTCATTCCACTGAAATCTACCAGGCATACGTGGTATACGTTGGCAAGATGAGCTCGATCTTCGAGTCCACACAAGAGTCGATGTTGCCAATTTAAATCGTTTGTTACCGCAACAGAATGTATTCGGATTTTATAATTCGAGATTTAGATACTAGGGTTGATCGCTGTTCGTTATGGGGAGGTAATTGACGGTGGCACTCGGCGCGGACCGGTGATGGGGTGCAGGTGGGGCAGGTCGCGGTAAACACGGCAGTCACAAGACGCAGGCGGCGAACACCGCCATGGCGCGTCATGGCGGCGGCTGGTGCGCGCCGCGCTCCGTGCGTTCCGGCAGGGCGGGTGCGCTCTCGTCCGCCCCCGTACCGCCACTACGGGTACGCATCACGTATGCGTACGTGCGATACCTCTTTATCTAACAAAGTAGAATAATATGAATACACAGACAGTAGCAATGTGAAAGTTTTCAAGTGATTGATTTAATGAAATTTTGTTTTTATCATTTCTTTGCTACTTTTTTAATCATTACTATCTTATGTTGTTCATAAGACATTTAAATCAATTATTAATTGCTTATTCTATTATATTCATACATAACTGATAATTTTAATAAACACATGACATACTTCATAAACAAGGTAATGATCTTTGTCGCGGCAGTGTTGCTGTTCCCGTGAATGGTCGCGCGCATGCCGCAGCGCCGCCAGCTCTTCTTCTAATCGCGACACTCGCTCCTCATGGTCAGCCAGTTGCTCGCGCTGCACAATTATAACAAAATGTCTAACAAACTCTAATATATGTATCTATTAATTAGGAATGATTGCGAGGTACGTGTGTATGTCTTAATAGTAAATCCCTCCCCCTAACAACTTACTATAAATAAATTATTATAAATATAATAATGTAACCCTTGGTCATTAACATCAATTATAGTTAAGAACTATCTCGATCACGGTAGTTTTCTTAATGAAGACGCAACAAAAACGCTCCATTCTTTTAAGAGCTACAATGCCGGACGAACAGATATGTTAAACTGTTTTTATTGGTTTAAAAAGTGGTGTATTGATTAATTATATTTCAATGCTTTTACAGATATTTGAAAAATTTATAAATTTATATATATATATGGGATTAAATATGATTATTTTGTTCATTTTTGCGTAGATGACATTAAATATGATATTTAGTTACCATTGAGAGCTTGGTGTGTGAACAGGGCAACAGTGGTCGCTGGAACTTCCTCTGTGAGCCAACCGCTCCAGCGAGCGGAGGTGCCGAGTAAGCAGCACATACGAAGTTTATCGTTTCTACCCACGAGTGGAGCTCTTTTGAATCACTGTGAATGAAATCATATTTAAAATCTTTATTAACAGTTATTATTAATAAATTTTGATCAACAGAGGTTGATCAATTTGCGAATTCTGCTGAAATAATTTTGTATCTAGGAACTGATCCGGTAATAACAGAAACAAAAACATATTTTATGTTAACTACATACTTCGAATTTTCATGTTAGTTGGGTTCACAATAGCTTTGCAAGTACAAATATTAAAAACTGCACAAAATCTAAAATCGAATCAAACATTGAATCTACATTTATAACAACTATGTCATTAAAATTGAATGAAATTAACGGCATTACCTTGTTTGAAATAAATATTCCGCCTGGTCCGCAGTTTGCAATCTGAACACATGCTGTTTTTTTGTATAATCTGTTGCTTTCGTCGCTAATGCGTGATGTATCCTAACAGAAAATGAATATTAAACATTAAATACAGCAACATAGCAGCGACCCGCGTTTTATCCATGTCACATCTTTATAAACTATAGCCTATATGTTATTATATATATATTCAGTAGTTTTACGTGAAAGAGTAACAAACATAAATTCTTGCAAACTTTCGCGTTTATAATATTAGTAGGAAGTAGGATAACACAACTTGTTAAATATATGTGCTAATTACCTTATAGCATTATGTAAATTATCTGACATCTGGCTCCGTCTAAAGCCGTGTTCATCTTTATGAAGATACAACACTAAATCGCGTAGTGTACAATAGAACATTTTCCAACCTCTTCTTCCGAATGGAGCTGAAAATAAAGTTCAAGGAATGTAAATTTAAAGTACATAAGTAGCAAATATGTTAGTCACTATATCTTAAATAATGTATGAAATATGTATTATATCATCATGAATCGTCTTGTTTGCTTGTGTACATGAGAAAGGGGTCGTTTTATCTTCAATACGTAGTCTTTTTTTAACAAGTTCTTTCTTAAAAATACGAGTACGTTGCGTAAAGAATATTTTTGGAGCTGTTTTATTACATAAAAAGTTCATCATTTGGAATTCAAAGGTATAGGTGCCATCTAAGAGATGCTTACTCTTTTTGCCGTTGGGTTCAACACAGCATTTGCGCATTACATAGCCCTTCTTGTATTCCACAGCCCGGCTTTGATCCGGTACGTGCAAGAACGGGTTAGTGCCGCTTCCATTGTTTCGATTTTCATTTCCGCTCGCAACCGCTGGTGTTTCTGCGTCCCTGTTTAATATATAAAGATTGAAATGTTTGATCTCTATACATTTCTAAACTATGAAACCGACTTCGATGAAATTTTGACAGAAAGTCTTACACTGCTGCCGCAAGGTATCCAAGACTTTAATAGTAAGAACTAAACATACAAAGCCCATTGGAGAGGCTGCGTTCGTATCGCGTGATAGAGTTGCTTGAGGGTTTCTCGTGGAAAGTTTTCGCCATCATTAAGATCCGCCAAATTATCGATAAACTCGGCACATGACATTCGACGGAATGAACCACCCCCACATCCGTGTAAGTCCGTATTAAGAAGCATGATGGCGCAGGTTAGCGTGTGTACTGCATCTGTAATGAAATATAGTTATATTGTCTATACCATGCTGACGGTACATATCTTGGCATAATTTCAGTCTACCAAAGGATATTTCGCGCATGTATATTAAGGGAAAAGGCATGGTTATTATTACACATACTATCGCAAGCTAGAAATTATGTCAAGCTGTATTCTACGTGCCAACAGATCAAAATGATTTATGCGATATGATATATGACTTGAATGGCAAGTTATTATAGACATATCAATTCAAATATAAAATAAATAGATTTAAATTGGAAATGGGGTGATAAAAACTAATAAATATAATTAGATACCTTGCGAGTTAAATGAACCAGGATTGCATTCAAGATATCTCCTGGAAAAGTGTACAAGTACGCGCTCCCTCTCCTGAGTCTCTCCGCTGAGAGCAAATCTCGAGAGGAAAGTCCTCAACGCCACATCTAAGGTAGCACCAGTGAAATCAAAATGTTTTACGTATTCTTCCGCCACTGCTTTCGAGAAATCATTACTGAAATTAAAATCGAGTATATTAATCAAAATATCTATCTCTTTTAAGATTCTAAAGCAGTTTTTATTATAATGCTTTATTATATAGATACCGGAGGTATACGCAAAGAAAGTCTATATAAAAATACGAAATTGTTTAAGCATTACGAATGTAACATGACAAATTTTGTTCTTGGGAATTATTTATATAAATTTACACCATTCAAAACTTTGTGGCTATGACAGGCTGGCTTATATAGTGTCAAATTTAAAACTTGTAAATTACAAAACTAAGAGATTCAGCAGCCACAATATATTTTAGTTAATAGTTTTGTTATAATTTTTTTTTGGTAATGGTACATCTAATTTACGTTTTTAAAATTCTCAACATACGAACAAAAGTCAAATAGTTGAATAAGATACTTCGGCATACATGACCGGTACCTACTTTTTACTAAGATGTCTTGACACATCCGACTTTTTGAATCCGTCGAGGTGGTAGAGCCGCTTAGCGAGCCGCTCGGCGGACGGTATGTCCACCGCCTTGGGGCTATAATGGAACGAGTGCAGCGAGTCCACGTCCGAACCTTCGTCCGAGCCCGCGTCTGAACCTAATTCCTATAAAAATATATTCGATCTGTAGTCATATAAAAATATTAACATCATAAATATAGGGTTATTCATGATTTTTATAAACAAAACAATATGATTACAGCAAACAGATGGAAGAATTTTATTAAATGACACTGAATCACTCAATAATCATATTAGGAAACTGAATTAGCAAACACCGTGTCGTTTTGTCCTTTAAAAACATCGCCACTTTCACCTGATCATGAAGTAGATTTACACGCGGTAAATTTAAAATCTTATAGTTGAAGGCAAGCAAGTTACAAAATATTTACATAATGTATTAATTATATTTATATAGGTAGAACGTATTATTTCTATCTATATAATTTCACAATGTGGTTACAAAAAATAAGATAAATTTCTATAATAAAATGATATGGTTCGTAGAACAAGAAATGTAAACGAACCTGATAACCCTGATTCTCCGGCGACGTGCACCCATTCTCTTTACCGTTTTGAGCGTAATTCGTGTTATTATTGTTCAAATTATCATTATTATTGCCGCTCTTGTCCGGGCCTTTTACTTGTATCACAATCCTATAGTCCTTGTCGGCACCGTTGAGAGTCACGTCACTGCTATCCGATAATGTCGCTGATTTTGGGCGCTTGTGGCACGGCTCCGACACCAAAATCGTGGAATCGGAATCAGATGGATCCGAGAGCTCCATCCTGGGGCACTCCCTGCCAGTCTCAAACATATCATCCTGGTCTTGGAAGTCTGGACTAGATATATTAGATACCGCTTCTGAAAGGCTCATGTCACCTGCAAATTTCATACGGTGACATTAAATAAGTTAAAATTAATAAAATTTTACTATATCTTGAAATACAATGTTACTTTATACCGTCTTTCTTAATAACAATTTTACAGATATTGACATAAAAGTATTCAAGTCGGTTTTAAATTTTACCGGAATAAATTTGTTTATATCCACGACGCTATGACTTTTAAGCCTAGAGTACCCTGAGAGAATTAATAGAGATTTTATAATTAGAGATGCCTGGTTAATATTAAGTTTGGTTCTACTTATTTGTGCCTAGGATATCATCTAGTAGAGGTCCTGCCCTTCCCCTTTATGTAAGACTATTATTACCGTTTAATGTACGATGGTGTTGTGGTGCCAAGTGATGTCGATGTGGCGGCGACAGCGCTGACCACGATGTAGAAGTCGGCGACGCCGGCGATGATGACCTAACGAAAGCGTTAAGAAATAACAACTTTGTTATATCCGAACAGAAGAAAAAAAACTTTCCTTAAAGATTTTTTATGTTTACTTACAAAGTGATATAGACACATATTGGAACGACTTTATTCATACTACTTCTTATTTGAATTTTCCTTTATACTATAATTTCTTTATAAAGCAATTAAACGTGTCATTATTGTTGTGACTGCATTTTGTTTAATACAATTTGTATTAAAAACTACTACTTTTTACCAACGAATGTTAAAAGTCATATTTAAGACATTACCGCTGCGACATGCCGTCGGAAATGGAGGTGGAGTTAGAGGTCGCAGCCGAGCCGTTACACTGTGACACAGGCGCGTTATACGTCCACACGATTCTGTAAACGACGTACATACTATATGTACTTAGTTCGGCTGATTGAAGAGATAAAAATGTACCTTAGAGTACATAATTATACCTACGAAACAGGCTCCTTGTCAAATGTAGAGAAGTAAAAAAATGTAATTCTTTCTAATATTATACTACATATATCTATTTCTTACTTCTTTAAGTTAGATACTTGAAATTATAAAAAAATCTAGATTATTTTCCTAACTATACCTGTCCCTCTCGTCAGAGTCAGACCGTGGTCCCGGCGTAGCAGAGTCTGGTCGTGCGTCAAGCAGTGTATTCAGTGATGACGTCACGTCTTCCTCCATGTCCACCGCCACAGCGCTTAATGAAGACTCCTTCTGAAACTTACAAAATCTCTCTTATCTCTTTCGTAACAATATTATTCGCGTATTTTCAGATAAAAATCTGGCTTGAAGGACCATGTAAATATTTATTAAAACTGAGTGACACATTTGTGAGTTTAAATAAAATATTTTTGATCACGTGGTATTACGTATTACCATTAGGACTAGTATTAATAGTTTTGTAAACAAGCTTCTGACTGCCAAGATATGGATATTTTATAATCTTATGGGATCGGAATTATTTTTTTAACATAAACTACCTGTAGATGGTCTTCAGATCGTGAGGTGCGGACAATCTGTTGTTGTGTTCTTGACGAGATTTCGCCCGTTGACGTGGCTCCACCCGCAGGCGAAGCTGGTTGAGAATTAAATCTGAAATAGTTTATGTGAAAACATAGTTTCTCCACTACACAAATGATGCTTTATGGTTAAAATCGAATGAATAATCTTATACACAATTCATAGAAAAAATATAGACAGTCGTAAGCTTTCGCAGACTTTATTTGGATCCTTTGAAGAGGAACAATTCTATCATAAGATTATTCTGAAGTTTAACCGTTTGAAACTTTAGTATCTATCATATTTCCGTAATTGTAAGGCTTCGCACGTAATAGAAGCAATCAAAAGATTATTTTCAGTATTTTTTATGAAATTATAATTTCATTTAGCTGTACAAATATAATGGAGCGTAAATAACTCTAAAAAATCGTTTTAAAATTATGACTTTTTTATAGTCACTATTGAATTTTTTTCTGTCCCATCATCAAAGGTGTCATAACTACTATCACCCGTTTTCGTCTTCGGGAGTAGTCTTCAAACACCCTGTATATAATTAGTTTTTCCCTATTTTGCAACAGTTCTTATTGATGCTCCACTCCCATTACGTGTATTGCTTTATACCCTAAAGCTTTTCTCGATAAAAGGACTGTCCAACACTAAAAGATTTATTCAATTCGCACCAATAGTTCCTGAGATTTGTATGTTCTACTAAACAAACAAACTCTTCAGATTTATTATGTTCATAAAAGTATGGATTAAATAGAACATACAGTTTATTGGCATGGTCCCCGGCCAGGCCGGTATCGGGCGAGGAGTTGTGTCTATGTGACAATTCGGCGCGCGCCTGCACGCGGTTCTCGCTCGGAGATGCGGGCGTTGAATTATATCTGAAGTAGGAGCCAGAAAAGTAACTGTAAATAGGTATAAATTAAGTATACAAGTGGCATTACTTTAAATAATACAGTTAGAGAGGGTTGGACTGGCTCTAACGATTTTATACATGAATATATGCTTGAAACGTCATGAAACATATGTTTTTTTATCAAATTTCACTAAATATGTATCATTCTTAACAAATAAGCATAACACAGACTAAAGTATATTTATAAGAGGGGTAAGGTATGATTATGAGAACATACTTCTACAAAACCTCACCTATGATAATGTGTTCGATGTGTGGGAGCGTGATGGTTATGATGCGGATGTTCAACTCTTGATAAATTCAGCATTAAATCCCCGGTCATCATATAGGCTTCAAATTTAGGCTGATTCGCCCGCGGTCGTCTTAAAGCTCTGTCTTCGGCGAGAAGTGCTTCACAACTTTCGCCAGACTGAACACCCGATCCGTTGCTGGACGAGTTGCTCGATGAGTTACTGTTTGAATTACTAGATAACGGCGAATCTGGCCTGTGGACGTCATATTAAACTTATTTTACGACCGGTCCATAAATTACTTTGTTATTAATTAATCAATGAAGCGCTGTTAACCTATTATTTATTATCATTTCACAAATATACAATAAGGCGAAACGCGCTTCACGATATTAAATTGTATTAAAGATTGAAGTTTATTTGATATATGATTTAATAGATAATTATGAAGTCCAAATTCTACAAGATAGTCGTCAGTGCAAGGCTTGCCAAAATCAGTCCACCTATTTTGGACCTGGAACAACTACTACTATTAATATACGTAACTCTTATAAGTGCCGTAATTATTTTCATATGCATTTACAAAATTATATTATTTTCATATTACGCCTATAAACAGATACTTAAATAGTAAATATAAATAAAGGTATAAATGATGATGTAAGGGTACGGTTATACCTGATCTAAGGACTGAAGAGATAAGACGAAATAGTAATACATAAAATAAAATAGTAGAAGAAAAGAAAGGAGGCCACTGCCTCCTTTCTTTTTCCGAATCAAAACTAAAACATGTGATTGCCAGTGGGCTATCACATGTTTAAGTTTTAATTTCGAAACCATACTATTAAAATTATGGACACAACCTGGTAAATATAAAATGCGGAACTTCACTAATGTCAAATAAAAATGTAAAAACCTTTTTAGGGAAAAACATTATTTACAAAAGTTTTATTTTGTTGTTATTTCACAATCAGTCAGAATGCTGTTATCAAAACAAACAACAATGTATTTATAGAAGCGACTTTGAATTTTTTATGCTGATTATGCTAAGGAAAACGTTCCGTAAGACAATATTATGTATGCAAATGAACGCGTAACGTGTGACTTGACTTCGTGTTTTGTATAGACATATTATGGTAGGATCAAAAGCTATCGGGAGCTCTAGAATTGTCTTAATTGAGCGATAAAATGTCAAGTTCCATTACGTGAAGTGAGCTACATAATAAAAATAAAGTAAAACGCTTGAGCCGTTAACTAATGTACTTTTCAACGCAATTGATGACCCCCTCGAGATATAATTGCTAGCTTTTCTACATCCGAAATACACTCCATTTTAACGTAAATGAACATAAAGAACAAAAATAAGGTCTGTTCTTAATTTGACAATTTTTGTCTTATCTTGATCTAAGGAAGATAAAAGATATATAATTTATTTATATTAAATGCTAGTTTAATTAATTTTTACGTATTTAAAAAATACTATTGTATGCTGACTCCTAATAACAATATGTACTTATACTTATGCAACTTATAATGTACATAAAAATTTGCCCAACAATAAAAGCATGGTTAAATCTTGTATTATAAATATTTTGGAAGGTGGTAGCATCTCAGTATTCTATATGATAAATGGAAGTAAGCAAGTAAATATCTGCGTGTAAATGTTCTCACATGTTATGCATAATTTCGTACTTTCACTTTTTCTAATGAATGTTATGTTCTATTTCTTTTCTTAAGACAAGTGTTTGTGTATGTTATACTGTTACCATACCAATAAAAAGGCAACTAAAATATCGAGACGAAACACGTCATTCGGGGCGGCTAACTGCATAAGGGTGGCGCGCTGATGTGGGGCATCTACCCCCAGTCTACGACGCACATGGCACCCGATCGTTTATCGCGTTCGGATATCAGCTGTCAACTATACGAGGGTCGGTATACCATTACGCCCAAAATAAAGTACTAAATATAATTCGGAGGGAAGACAACCCAAAATAAAACTTCCTTCCCACTAATCGAATTAGGATTTACGCCGACCGCACACATCCCAATTTTATATCCGATTATCGGTTTTGGTCACATATAAGTTGGCATTGGCAAAAAAGACAAACGGGTTTTCACCATTGAGGCAATCGAATGTTTCGTAGTCGGCTCGTTATAAATTGTTGTCGTTATTGCATTCGCTTAGTTTCCCCTAATATGGAATATTAAGTTTTATTACGAAGCAGTGTACCGGCAGGTCACTTGATGGTAAATGACTATTGTGAGCTATTTGTGACACGAATCGTAGAGGCCATTTGGTATAAGAGTTTAAAGGTTTATGGTATAACAATTCGATAATAAGGAGTGGTAGCTAAATCTACAAGTTGATACAAGTTGATGATCATGAAGATATAGATGCAGTGCAGAGATAAAAGTAAACTCACTTTTCACTTTTGATACGCGAACCACTATTCCTTCGCTCGGCAGCAGCTGTCAGGTACCGCCTCACGTTGGCTTTGATCTGTGGGTCTGAAAATAACATAATAATAAAGAAGAACCTATTTAGACACGTATGTAAAGCCTGAATTTAATGAAATTATATTTTTGAAGGAATTTATAACTCGACAGCGCACCTCAAAATGAACCTCAGTTCGACTTTCAAAAACTGATTTATAAAGCCAGTCGTAAGAGTTCTAGCGTCCAGAAGAGTAGAATGCCTCGAAATTGTAAAATATATTAAATACGCATGGACTTCCAAATATTTATAAGTATATTTCTTAAACTGTATGTATAACTCCAGTTAAAAATAAACTAAACTGATCTAAAATCTCAATTGTGTTGTCAAAATAAATAACAACATAATAAATTCAACTCTCATAAAATATTTCCGAAGACGAAATATGTATGAATTCCATTATTACAACAGTTAATGCTTAAAGGTCTATCGGGTACCCACGAGTAGTTAATTTATATAGGATATCACAGCTCTTATTTGTAGTGAACTGAACTGACCCATTTGGGAATAAAGGTTGCCACTTCTTATGAACTCATTATTAAATTTAATTCATCTTTTCGGCCAGTGTTATTATAAGTCAGGTATGAGCTCTTTCTGATTGAGCCAGAAAAATATTAAATGACTACATCTACAGTGGATTCATATCAAATTGTAAAATTAAATTCTGAATTTTTGTCTGATATGAAAGCTGACTAAGAAATTTTTAAATATTTTTAACTATTTTCATTTTGTTTCATATACCAAAAGACCCAAGAACTTTACATTGCAAGAAATATAAAGCAACAAAATATATATATGCAATTTAGTTGTTATGTAGTTTAGTGAGAAAAAAATACAATTAAACAAAGAATAAGTCATAGCACATTATAAGAAAAACAGGATAAATGATTGGCGAGTTAAAGATTTAAAAAATGGACAACCCTAACATTCGCAGATTTTATTCCAGCCGCGTCACTCGCCTCTATCGTTGTAGTTCAACAGTTACAATTTATACATTATTATCGAATAACTCACCCTTTTTCAGTCGTAAAGTGACGGGATCGGACGAGAGTCGTAAACATTTTAAAACTGAAACAAAATAAATTGCTTGTTTACGATACGATGTCTATATTGTTTTTTGATGAACTTGGCGAGTGAATTGCGCTGTTGAAATAAATAACGTGACTCACGTATTAAACTTCCTCTTCAATTAATGTAGATAGAGATTTGACATATATTGTTTAGCTTACGTTGGGTACAGTATTATCTATACACGTAGGTGTAGTTGAAGATGTAGAATGAGTGTGAAATGAGAATTGCTTGATCGCGTGCGGCGTGTCGGCTGAGTCCGAGTGGACTACAAGTTACAACGCAATCATTGAATTAGTTTAATCACTGCAAGATAGCGGTGAGTCTGACGGTTTAATGAATCGCTAAAATCATCTTGTAAATACGTTGCAACGCATGGAGGCCGTTGAATGTTAAATGTAATTTAGTATTGCAATTGGTTAAAGCTTTTGGAAAAGTTAGTGGATTTCGGTGATAAGTGTCATGGGTTTGATAAATGGCGAATTCCTTACCTTCCCGTGTCGTGAACCGGTTCACATCAGTCCCATTAACCTTGAGCAATACATCTCCCGCCTCTACCTGTAATTGAACGTACGCATTTATTCACTCACTATAAACGAATTACTCATAAATTGTAAAGAGATTTTGTAGATTTCACATTTAACATATATGAAAAAAGCCTAAATAATATTAACATTCGGGTAGTGATGTTTACTTTAAAATTATTGCAGAGTAACCTACAGTTTGTTCAAAGCGCAATATTGATGTCACAAAATACAGATATAAAATATAGGATATACTATATTTGGAAATATTAATATCAAACAGAACGGATAAATCTGTGCCTGATGTTTTGCCTGTAATTAATGACGGGTAGAATATGACCAAATTCGCCTTGTACACATTCGAAAACATCATACATAATAATGGGAAAATATAATTTCAATCCTTCATGTGGCCAGAGCATTGCGAGAAAGGACACAAGTACTTTGCTAAATGTGGAGTAAAATATTTTATTCGCCTTTATCCTTTGACATTGTAAATACGTTACATGTATCATGTATGAAACACGTGTGGAAATTCTTAAACAAAGCTATACCGAGTTTTAAATTGCACTTAGATTACTTCAATTATGTGACTAAACGTGTTATACATATTGTCTAGTAATCACATCGACAGTTTTCTTGTTAACTAGTCGATAAATAATCTTCACGTTGTTTATGATGAAGTATTTATTTATAATAATTAAGTACCCTTATGGAGAAGCAATTGTCAAGAAGTGCTTCCGGGTTCTAATCTTAAGGAAGCAATAAAAAGGCGTATTAGGCCACATTAGTAAAAAAAATCCAATACATAAACCGAAATTCATCTATTCTATGATTCATTTAAGGATATTAAAATGTATAATATGCGTACGCGACGATTTAAAATAATACAATTTCCACAGTTTTCTTCAATCTTTTATCTTATCTCGTATCCGTTGTTATTTTTTGTATTAGTCGTTATAATTTAAATGAAAACATTAATCACCGCAATTAAAGTAATATAATAAATCTTATTTTAATGAGAAATAAAGCGTTATGAATACGAAGAGAATACCCATTCATAACACAATTACGTGCGAAAAAACAACAAAAAGATCCATTCGTGCCAGTCCTATTTAACGAACAAAAGCTTAACCTATTTCATTCATGTCGTACTTTTTACGCTCAAACTAACCTATAATATTTCACCTGAGTTACATTAACGCACATATATCACTGTGTAAGGTCACAACACAAAAATGCACTTAACAATATACGTTACACAAACGGATAACCGATAGTCTATCGCAACATCCTTCTGTTGTCAATACATCGAACGCACAACTGGTTTTGGTACGTTAAAAACTAGTTACAGTTAAATATAGTAACGTTAATCCACTTTTTCGCGCGACTATTCGCCCTATAGCTTGCGAGACACTAAATGCATTGTCCAATGAAGTGTACGAGACGAATACGTGTGCGGACGCTTCGTCGTCACGTCTGCACGCCGACTCGCTCGCCGCGTAGTCGCGTACTGTTATCAAAAGGGAACGTTAACGAGCTACGGAGATAAATTAAATCATCAGGCGAAAGGGCGCAGGAAATTGGAATTAAGTAGACCACTGATCTACAAAATCACCCGGATTGGCCGTGACCGTGGCTTTGAAGGCGAGCAATGCCACTTCTTAATTTATTTACGGGTAAACTTAGATAATCAATACTTTGGCGGCTACAGTAATCAATTAGTGGATAACAAAATAACCAATTCTATTACTCTTTTCGATTTAAGTATCATACCGAATTATAGACTGGTCCCGTAACCACTTACAACAACTTGAAACAAATTTTGCTTATATTCCATGTTGACAAGTTACGTAAAAATGAAATATGCTCAATAATTAGAAGTCAAAGAACGTTACATTGTTATTCAGTTCACACTGGTTTAAATTGATATGAGACTTTATAAATCATAACAATTTGCAATAACAATAGTGAGCCTCTTGAAAGTATATACAGTGAGGAATTTACAAAGGCTCTACCATGACTGCATTCTTTCGTTGAAAAACTTTCTTTTTAGAGCACTTCCATCGTCATTACGAAGTCACCAACGCGGTCGCAAGCTACAATAAGTTTTTTGCACTATAGCGTAGATCTGTTTCAAAGCACAAAAAAGAACCCTCGAAAGAACTGCTCTTTCAAAGTAATTGACGTCATATTTTTTTTCATTACTATCAAAACTTACAACAACCAATAATTATATTAAATTGACATATAAGCTATGGATATTTATTGGTTCTCATACATATAAATTTAATAAATTCTGTCTTCTGGGATTATGAATGGGTTTTGTAATATTAATATATCAGTTGGAGCACTGCTTAGGCAAGTTTCAGAATCCTTATAGCATATGCAAATGAATGAAAAATTAATGTGCATATCTGTAAATGCAAGCGAAATTTATATGAGAATTATTAAATATGTAATATGAAAATCTCTGAATATATGAATAAACATAACAGCTGAGGTCGTCACGCAAATGTAGATGATAATAAATTATCGACACACCCAAGTTTTTATAAAGTTTTAAGAGAAAAGCAATATTATTGTATAATAAATGTACAAGTTACTTTTATTGAAATGTATATCAATATGATAAAAAATGGAGTGTCTGTTTGTAATATAATAACCACTTTTTACTAATTGAATATGGTAATACATATAACATTTTTTATATTTTTGTCTGCCTGTTTGATCAATATAAAATGGAGTGACTTGGGCTACTTTTATATAAGAAATTTTATTTCCTTTTAATATAAATATATATTTTATAATTTAATAAAAATAATAAAAAATAACTATTCCGCGCGAAAGACGTCGAGGGCAGGTTGTATAAAATCGGTTTTGGACAAATGGTTCATTTTCATTTCTTTTAAAGTCATTATGGTAATTGTTCTCGTATCCTTTTATATTTACCTTATAGACAATAAAGTCCGACATAACCTTATTCAGGAGAAGATAGTTCTCGTCACGTTTTAAGCACGGAAGACAGTCGTATGCAACGAATTTGACATTCTGAGGGCGTTGAATCACAGTATCGATTACAGTTACACTTGCATAGGAATAAATTCTGGAACTAGGTTGGCAGATAAGTGTTTTGTAAGTTTCAAGCTTTTCATTGAGAGGATCATATATCTTATGTTCCGAATTAGCTCAACGAAGCGAGACTTAATATTGATGGATCGATCAAAATAGAATTAATAAGTCCTAATATGTGAAGGTGACTTAGCGGGAGATATGTACGTGCAGGTAACATAAATATTGAACGATAAGGTCGAATGATAGATGTAGGTTAACGCACAATTAGTATCGAGGATCGAGTCATACGTCCCAGTGGATAATCGTAAATCGTAAACATCAAACGACCGTGAGCTACCTCACCGCCCACTTCGGTGTGAATGCAAGCCTACGCTTTCAGGTATTTTCTATTTTATTGTCTACGTAGTCGCCTAGAGGTCGAAATTAGCCCCTAATATATTAACTTAATCAGGTTGTTCTGTAGAACAGTATCTTAATGAATATTTATATTTATACATTATATGTCTTTTAAGGCTTTTTGTACGTCTTATCCGTAAAAAGTTTAAGTTTTTCAAATCTCGCACAATTCTGTGCGCACAATATTGTTAGGCAGTTATCACTTTATGAATAAAAATATATCACACGATTTCTCTAAATAATTAGTTATATTAAATATAGCTTATGGAAAACATTTTTGACATAAAGAATGAAACAAAAATAGCATGATTAAACTATTAAGAACTTCAAAGAACTTTCCGATAATATAGCAGCCAACTACCTATTCCAGGTTTGAACAGAGAGAAATAGAACTTGCAATAAATCAGCGCTATCCCACGGTTTCACTCGCTTTTATTTTAAAATTACTGTTACAATATTGTTATGATGAAATAAGATTATTAAAATAGCTATCTACGACTTTTTTTTAAATCGAATTAGCCGTTTTCTAGGCTAGACAAAACAGACAGATAAATAAAAATTTATAAATTGTGTTTAAAGTAGTTATTTCGATATTACAAGCAGACACTTCAATTTTATTTATATTAGGAAAGTGATCAAATATTCTTTTTAAACACGAATAAACACACCAATACAACAATTCTGCCAAATTAAGTTTCCAAGTTGTACGATAGTACATATTGAAAGGTAAATAATGTTATTAAAGCCGGAGAGGGCAGGGCGCAATAGATTGGAAGCCGTAGTATTGCTTTTGCTATGTAAGGGCAGTTTTTAATTAAATCAGCCGCTTATGAGACCAATTTATGAACCCGTCCTTTATTCATTGCCACTTTCTAACATTCGCCTTATGTAAAAACGCTATAAGAAATAATGAAAAGCTCTTATGTCATTACTTATTATTTAGATCAAAACTATTTCGATACATAAAAATTTAAATGTTGTAACTTGTCTTTCTCAATGCCGGAAATTGTAAGTTATAAACATTCCAGTACACTATTTTGTGTGAATACAATCAAAAAATTTATCCATTCTCAAGCTAAATTAAAATATATATTTCAACCTTAAAAGCACTACTTTCAAAAACATTAAAAAGCCTAGTCTATAATATGTGTATACACGTAACAAAATAAAATGTTTTCTATAAATTTTGTGTCTTAAGACCTTTACCACAACATTGCTGAAGATCATAGAGATTTTATAACCATATTAAATATTTTAATTTAAAGGGAACACATAATATTACTAATTTGTCCCATAAATATTCCAGTGCCGCGTCGGCATTAAAATCCAACTTCCTACAGGAATAGACTAGCGGAAACCATCGAGTAGTAAATTCAATTTCCGCCATGCTTACTAGATGGGAAATTTACTGATACTTCTAGTGGAAACTGGCAAGGCCGTATGCACTAGGGACTACAGTATGGGTGCTATAACTTTATATCAGAATGTTACAAATACAAAATACTAAGTCGTACAATATACTTGGACAAAACTTGTTATTATGAAAGCATTTTTATAGTTTTCTAAATTGTGTCTAAAATTTTGAACACTACAAATCATGCTAACTTTGTAATTTACCACTATTCTATGAACACATTAAATGAATATATATATTTATTCATGTTAATATAGGAATATATATTTAGTTATCAGTATTAATTTGCGTATTGTTTCATCTCAAATCTGTAAATACCTCAACTTAACCTTTCCTCATGTGCACACAATGCTAAGTCCATTTGTATGAAGTATGGCCGGTGAATATTTTATAAGATCAAAAGCGTGCGAGGCGTGGTAAGCCAAGGGGTTTGTTTTTTACATAATAACAATTATAATGGGAAGCAATGTATTTTTTTTATACGCGTTGCACGAAATTCTGAAGATTATAATTCGAAAATAATATGTACTTTAATTTGATCTAGTAACTTTACCATTTATGCTTTAACTTCGAGCTGTGAAACATATTGTCGTATAATATAATATCACAGTACGTCACGTGGTTTTATACACCTTGGTAAAATTCAACGTACAAAAATCTTTAAAATGTGATTAAAAAGTAATTCATCAATTCATGTATTCATGTATTACACACCGGCAGAATAATGTAATGTTGATTGACATTGTCGGGTTAGCCGACCTTTGCCAATGAAACTCATAAAAAATACAGGCTTTTGCTTTAAGAGTATTAGTATCTAATAAATATTCCATTAGTATATTAAGTTTAGCTACATTCTATATTAGATATTTAACTTAACGATAAAAGCTTATAGACTACAAAATACACGTGCATATATCGATTGCATGATTGACGCAACTAATGAGTTATTGGAAAATCGAAAGCGATCTATAGTTTGCTGCTTCTTATACTGATAAGGCGATACGGGTCTCGTTAGATTTTTTGTTCTCGAGAACCGGATAGAGCCTTTCTAATATTGAATATCTTAAGCTTTATCAGGAACGGGTGCAGACTCACCGTCTCATTAGACGACTAGGTTTCACTGTCATCTGTCTTTATCGGTTATTAACCTAGAATTACTTCATGGTACAAGTAGGTACGTTTGCGTAAAAGTTGTAACGCATGATTTTAAGACATTTTTTTAGTTAAACAGTGCATCATTTAAATACGATTTATTGTCATCACTTGTAACTATCAAAATAACAATGTAGTCAATTCTTTTTAAGTCAACATTAACCAACTTCTAATAGTCGTATCACGATGCAAAAAGTAATAAAAATTATAGCTATTATTATGATAACGTCCACTTCCTGGTTGAGGTTTTATTTGAACTTGATTGACTCGAGCGAGTGAAATGTTATAATTATCGGGAAAAATTGAATAAAAAAAAAAATTTTTTTTCATCCACTTATGAGTCTATTTATAATTTATAACAGTTTTAGGTTAATAAATATTTATTGACGCCGAAAGAGATTTTTTATAAGTTTGGTCTCTTTGTCCGCAACATTGTAACTCCCACCGAATTTGATGCCATTTATTAAAATGAGTGATTGCGATGGTTGTCAGGTATAATTCGTGAATATTCAGGCATTTAATGATTTGTTGTTGCGGGTTATTTTGATTTTTTAATATTATTTAAATGGTTTGTAGACAATCAACTAGTTCTAAGATTACGCGATAAGAATGATTCAGTGATAAGACACGATAGTGTTGTTTTCATCTATTATGAACTGCTCTTGATGATATAGAATTATGGACAACGCAATGTGAGACTGAGAGAAAATACCATGTGTACCCATTCTTGTATTGTCCTGTTAAATTGAACTTTCATTTATCACGTACTCTAGACACTTGATTATCCGGACTTCATTTATATGGATTCACGATTATCCGGATTCACGAACGCCTGAATTTCTTAGACTAAAAACGAACTGTTTATATTCAATTACACTTAAAACCAATTTAATAAAATATTATTAATATTCATTTCGTAAATAAATTTTGTATTAGTTGTATTGAATACAAGTTTCAAATATAAGTAAATAGTCTTAAGATAAGTTGTGTCTCTAAACTTATACCACCGTAAATCATAAGTTTATATAATTATTAGGATTGTCCAGAATCTAAACGACTTACGACAACAATTGGTCCGCTTAATCGCGTCTCCACTGTACTACGGCTTCGATTCTAAGCAGTAAGTAGAAAAAGATCTATAAAAGGTTGAATGGATAAGTCTACCCATGTACTTAAAGCTGTATGTTAACGTTAGTCCAATGTTCAGAATAATTATGTAGCTAAATATCCGTTCGTGACTAATCCTGTATTGAAGAATTTAGTTTTATTAAAAAAAAACATTTACAATTCCTTTTAAAAGTCATTAATTAGAGAATATAAATAAACGAGTTTCCATAAAGTTTTAGAAGGCACTTGACTGCAATAGTAAATTTGTGTACGATTTTCCGTAGATACTTTTAATTTTAAGCTAAATTAATTAAAACGGATTGAATAACCTTTTCAGATTTAAATTAAATTTTCCGTATACCTTCAAATGAACAACGTTAATTAGATAAAAGTAACTAAATCTTATTAAATGTTTATAATATCCATCAGTATACGGTAAATATTAGTCTTGACTGGAAAAGCTTAAAAGCTATCTACGCTAATGACGTCAGAGGTATTTTTATCTAAAAATAAATACGATTTCCTGTAATAAGAAAAATACAACGTTATACTTGGAGTTATTTTAAGTTTTTCCAGTCGGTAGATAGAGAGAAGACAAACTGGACCTACTTGACGAAGTATGACGTAGCGCAAAAATACTAAAAGGCCATATTTTATTGGTTGAAAACAAGTACAGAGTTATAGTTTATACTATATAAATTAAAAACAGTTCAAATGTTACTTTGAATAAATGATAAAAAATAAAAATGATTCGAAGGTTCATTCGGTCACCTCAAAAAAAAAACACAAAAAATATTGCTGTCATTCAAAATACTTATAGCTTCAATTCGATAATACGATTGGATGTGAAAATAGACAATTATTTGATTACGTTGTTAGTTACAAGTGAAGCTATTAAGAAAGTGTTAAAGAGTAACTAATACATAACACAAACATACTAATTTATTATATTAGTAGAATTTATCTGATTTCTTTATTGATGTGATAAAGATAGTAGATATGGCTCATATAATGCAAAGGTATTTTCAATGTTTAATAATGGGGTGAATTTAAGTTCCTATCTCGGGTGACGTCGACTAATGCGTCACCCAGACGTCTCGGCTGTGACCTAAGTGCTTAGGTACATTAATTTCTAATAATATGACACTTAATGCCGCCCAAACAAATGTGTTCACTACTTTCGTCCTAAATACTGTGATTTAGAAGGACTCGTAATTATTAGAAAACTATTCAATTTTGTTTTCAGTCACATTTGGATATACTTTATGTATTATGATAAAGAAAATATGTATAATTCATAAATAACTTAATAGTGCTTCAAATAAACCATAAATGAAACAAATCTAGTTTAATCAAAGAGTCATTTATATAGAATTCATTGTAATTAATCAAACTGAAACATAAATAGAGAAGCAATGAATCCTCTATAAAATATGTCACACTTCCATACAGAACTTCAAATAAATCTCAAAATGGACAGGAATGGCAATGAGTTTATATTACAAAATTATAATTGAATTAAAATTAACTCCACATATGACATTTTAACTTCCATTTCATGGTTAACAACAGTGAGAACCAAAATGGGTAAGCCAAGTACATTCTTTATGTCCTGAATACATTATATAAGTACTATTTATGTTAATCAAATTTGAATAATAAGTAAGTAATTTGTTCAATCTCCTAAATATACAGTTACAAAAACTTTTATTTGAAGAATTTCATTAACTACTTAATAAGTAAAAATAAATTTGGTGAATAATAATTGTAATATTTACTTAAGGCATATTACAATGTGTATAAGCACCCTTCAAGGACTTCAAAAATTCTTCAGAATAATCTCTATATATGTATTTTTGTCATAGATACTGAATAAGTTAATAGATGAGGATTATTGCTACTTGTTTATTAAGTGTTGGATATCCAACACTTGGTATGGTAATATTGTGCATATAAAATAAGAATACTAACATTTCTGATGAAGACTGAACATATTCCTTATCATCCAAATAAATCATTATAATATGATAAACTTAAGTAAATATAATAAAATGGATATGGAACTGAAATATTCAAAATTTTTTGCATTTAAGATAGGATGAATCTGTCTATTTACATAGATATCAAGAAGTAAAAATATAAGATTGTCTATTGTGTCTTGATAGGAAATAATTGTTAAAGGCAAAACAGACAATAACAATTTAGATCATATACAGTATCAATTTTCATCAAATAACATCAGAACCATTAGTCATCCTTATAAGAATATTGAATGACAGTACACACTACACTAATTTAATGTAAAAGTAATCATTGAAACAATATTTAAAGTATTTTGTTCAAAAATATAATAAAACTTAGTTAGTTCAAATTTACATTTTTTTATAAACAATTATAATTTATTAATAAGTTTAATCATATTGAAATGTTATATAAATTTATATTTTTGTATGCTTTATTCAATAGTAGAGAATATAAATTAAATTCTAATCAAGTCTATACATAGGTTGTTGAAAAATTAGCTGTAAACTACAAATATACAAAAATAAATAAAAACTTGTGGTATTTATAATGCTATTGGGAAAGTTTATCATGTTAAGAATAAAATCATCATTCCTAATGCATACAGGAGCCACCTCAAATATTAGAAAATAATTATGCAAAGAGAATTATCAAATGTTACCTTATGTTATTATAAATACTTGAATTTTAAGTGATGAACAGAAAATTGTACAAAAGATAAAGAGTATATATGGCTGACATTTAACAAAGCTTTCTTACCTCACCACTGCGAGCTGCAGGAGAATTTTCTTCAATTTTGTAAATTATATGAGGGGAACCGGCTTCACTTAGCAAAGAAAATCCGAAACCTAAGTTGTCACTTCGATTCAGAACTACAAGTCTTTCCTCAGCCATATTCATTGCACAGCAGCATTGGATAGCATTTTTTCTATAGGTTCACTATCAACAGTTTTGTCACTTGATACACGTAAAATCAAAGAATAATGTTTCATAAAATTAATAAAAAATATTTGTAATTACTACAACGTACATACGATTACCGATATGCAAGCGCACCCATCCAAAGCAGTGACAAGCAACACTTGTGTTGCCAACACATTTTATTAAATTTATATTTACAGTGTGCATACCTTCAGTGTATCATTAATCCATACTTCATCCTACTTATTTTTTGTAAAATTGACTTAAAAATAAGTTAATATTGATTTTTTGAGTTTATGAAATACTTTAAGATATAATTTTTTTGTATAACTTATGTACCTACATTGAAAATCCTGTTAGGTTTTATTTTTCGCTCTTTCAGATAATATTGTAGTTCAAAATTCACAACAGCTGCATCTTAGATATATGCAGTTTGTTGACATATAGTTATATGTTACAATCTGTTCTCGTATGATAGTTGACATGTAGACAAAAGCAGACAGATGTCATTTGTCACGTAATGAACTAAACTTATTGGCATTTATTATCACACTGTGTTAAAGTAAGCTTAAACAGTTAACTAAGATCGTTAGCATAACAAATTATTGTGTAACTTCCATTATTACCAAAGTTTTAATTTATTACTCAAAATGTATTTCATTTCAAATGTAGTCAAGGTGACTATCCCTAATTACTTAGCGGGCTTACCTATTCCGGACTCATTCGGCGGATGGTTTCGTTTAAGTTGTAAGTTTTTGCTATAATTTAAAACTTACCTTCTGGTGAACGTTTATTACAAGGTCAAAACCCGCAGGTGGTTTAATAATCCTTAGTTCAAAATCAAGTCGCACTTATTACAAAGGCTACTCTGTCAACGATATTAGTTGTACCGTTAGCTAAGACCTATTTTAAGGAAATGTCATCAGTCAGAAGTAACTAATTATGACGATTATTCTATATAAATAACTATAATAACTAGGATGTCAAGGTTCCTTATATGCAATTAGATAATAGGGGTTTTGTATACAAGTTTTATCTATTCTTTTAAGGTAAAGTTCAAATAAAATCAATATAAATTATAGCCTTTGTTTTGTAGAACACATTAACCAAGTAATTTACTAGAGTTGAAGCAATTTTAATGTTATATTGTTTATCAATAAAGAAAAAAATACTTTATATAAAAATACTAAATATAGGTGTCTATGTGATAGCAAGACTATTTACACAGTAGTATGGAAAATAATTCAAAAATTCAATTATTTTTTTCCATTTTGTATTGTTTTACTATTTTAAGATGTTATAAGCCTTTATTAAAAAAATAAACAAAATATGAAATTATAATCTAAAATCTATTATTTTTTTAGTCCGGGATTGGCTTGCATTGGTACCACCTACTCTGGCCATTGGTGGGATTTCATATGTTTCCTACCAAACAGTAAAGAAAGCCAGAGAAGCCGGACAAGTTAACCACATGATTAGAAAGGATATCAATAAAGTAGTTGATTTTATTGATATTGAAGATATAACTGAGAAGGCGTCCTTGTGTAGATGCTGGAAAAGCAAAAATGTGAGTTTTGTATTATTTTTGTGGTATAAAATTTAAAATACCAAATTTGTATCAGAATTCAAGATGTATTATCAATCAAAATACATATTTTTTTTAGATAAGATGTAGTGATGGGAAGTGAAATGAAAACTAGTCATGTATTATGCTAAGCTTAACATTTGTAAATATTCAATAGATTTCATAATTTAAAGCTCATTTATTTCAGTGGCCTTACTGTGATGGCGCACATGGTGCTCACAACAAGGAGACAGGTGACAATGTTGGTCCTGTTGTTGTCCGACACAAGGAGAACAAGTGAATATAACAAGTGAACAAAATCTAACCATTGTAACAGTGTAGTTAAAATTTGTGATAAAATTGTGATTCAATCTAAACATAAACACACTTGATTTTTCATATTTATCGCATTTTGAGCATTTAAATGTAAGATGAGTTTAATTCATTTTTAATCAACTTCATGCATATTTTTCAGTTTTCTGCTGGTTTTATTTATTTTCAAATATGTTTTTTTATATTGAGTGTGTTTATGATATTGTATAATATTATATGTTCAGTGTTTACTAACAAGCATCATAACCGTAAGTATAATATAATATTGAATTTATAAACTTTTTATTAGTGTCTTATTTTTATTGTTACTTATCACAGCAGTATTTAGTTGAATTTTGTTACCAAGGTTTTATGAGAATAAAAGATTTCTATCACTTTTATTAAAGTTTTATTTTTTACTTTGTCATTAACACCAGTAATCAAATCAATCAAATTATCAAATCACAGACATATTTTGACTTTAAAATAAATAATAATTTTAGGAAATCTCTTCCCTTTAAACATTTATGTTCCTTTATAATATATATGATATGGCACATGTCATAAAATTAATAAAGAAAATGTTGGAATATATAACTAGAAAAGTAAACAACATGACACTGCCCAAGTACATTGTTTAAGGGTCAAAATTAAAAACTAATGTCCTTAAATTATAAAAAATGTATGTACTTAGAAAATATTTAGTAATTACATTTTAATGCAATTTCAATGCCCATTATTCAAATGGACAATGTGGAATTTTCGGGTATATTGCTGAAATATTCTCTAAAAATCAGTCTTTTATAAGTAGTTCGCAGCATGTCGCCTTAAAAGATAAGAGATAAGATACCGCTACTCTCGATTTATCGGTGACTTTTTCACAACTGTAAAAAAAACATCGAGTAAGGGAATGTTTTAAACGGTAAATAAAAACTTGGAAGTACCTTTTTTGTTGTACAGTAGACGCTTCTAGGAAAAAAATTGGATTTATTCACGTTATGTTTTCTATACATCTAACTCTTATAAATATTTCTATGGTAGGTAAAATATTATCCTTAGTATAATATGAACGCGAAATTTTGTGAGTATGAATGTTTGTTATACTTTCACAGGAAAATTCCTGAAAGGATTTTAATGAAATTTTATAGAAAAACATATATCAGTCCAAAGCATAGGAGACAATTTACAAAGATATCGTGACATAGGTGAATTCCCGGGGCACCGCTAGTAGGTGTGTATAAGCTTATTGAGTAAAATAATGACGATATTAGTAATAGGGACTGAGTAAAATATTCTTATCACTTTAAAGTAATAAAGTATGTAGGTATGGATTTTGTATATCATACCTCTATTCTAGTTTCGGCAACCGCTTCTTCATTTCGCAGAAGCTCATGTTTAAGACCATTGTTCTTCCTGTAAATAAAATAACATGTTAATTTTTATAAACATGTCACTATATAACTTTCAGTATGCTTAAAAATTACGCAATTTGGGCTATTTCTAAATGAAAGAAGAGCGCAAATGGTTTACAATAACCACATTAGTTTCGTCTATAAAATACAGTGTAAAAAGCTAGTGTAATCGACCTATTGCGTCTAACATATCAAGTTACAAAGGTTTAAATAGAATCGAATCTCTCAAAGGGTAAGTAAGTATACGAGAATACAAATGCTGGGATGAGAGCCAGTTATCCAAATAAAGTGAACAAATTACGAGCTCACGAGACGTTGAGCGTTTCCGTCGCACTTGACCGCATCCTACGCATAAGAACCGCGCAGGATCGGGTTACCACACAGCGCGGCTTCATGCTGGGAAGTTACAAGTTTTTGTACCGTAACATGAGTTAGGTATGTAGATATTTAATACATGTATAAGTAAAACGACTTAGAAATACTACATTGTTGAAGAGATACATTACCCAAAAATTCATTTCTTTTACGGTGGCAATGACTTCTATTATATTATAAATGATAAAACAGTACGATTATTCGTACTGATAAATACAGAATTTCAATAATATTATATAAATAATATCTTTTATTGCATCATCTTGGCCGTGAATTGTTCTCTAACTTATAAGGGCTCAAAACAAAATTCTTTTATATTCAGCGATAAGAACTTCCTTTCATTCAGTATACAAAAGGAGAAAATTATTATGTTGGTATTGTGACATATTTATTTATACATATATACCTACTAATATTATAAAGCTGCAGAGTAGTTGTTTGTTTGAACAAATAAACTCAAATCTCAGGAACCGCTAGTCCGATTTGAAAAATTCGTCAGTGCTGTTTTCCGAACCGCTAGTCCGATTTGAAAAATTCTTAGTACATTTATTGAGGAAGGCTATATTATATTTTTAAAAAAAATTGGGAGCATTTATACGGATAAATGGAGTTTGCTGGGCCAGCTAATACTATTTAAAATAATCTTTTAAGACAACAGAAAATAATGCTCACAAATCTTGCCTCCCTATATATACTTACACCTTACAGCAAGTCGTGTTTTGTGTTTTTGAATTTAGATAATATTCAAATGTATTCATGTAAAGGCTACAACATAAAATACATTATTATTTTTGTTAGCGTCCACAATCTTGACGGGTATCTGTGACCACAATGAAATGTTGCTTGTGTTAACGTGAAGGCGTTTTTTAGCACAGATTGATTGCGGCAATTAAATACTTACAGATATATTCGCCTCCATACAATAAGCGCAGTGTATGCAATGCAGACGATACTACACGTCACTAGCACCATGATGCCAGCCGCAACTCCAACGGGTGCTCTGCGCGAGTATCTCAGTTTCTGGGAGTCTTTACGAACTGTCTCTTCAGCTATAAAATGATATTTCTTAATTAGCATGCGTATCATGTGTTCACGAGCATCCACTACTTAGATTTCTTTCTGGCAAATCCGCTAAGTCTGTCATTGATTAGCATAAACAGTAATGAAAAAAAAATATAACGCATAAAGTATTTTTTTTAAATATTGCACTTCAATCGGATACAAAATACTATGTCAATACGTAAATGTTTTTGTAGTATAATGTAAAAAATAGCATGAAACATACATTTTTCACGGTTAAATGGCGATCTACTTAACACTCCTCATGATTTCATTGAGGCATTTTCACGGAATAAGATTTAATATATCTACAAAAATTATCTTCACATTCATATTATAACTATGTGGTTAAAAAAAATTATGTACTTCAAAACATAGAAATCGCGTGTAAATGAACGATAATAAAGTTACACACACTTAAATGAGTCAGTAGGCAATGCTAGTATTTACAATGCTAATAATTGTTCTATACACTAAGATATCGGTATAAGTACATGCACCTGCTATGTAATATGTTACACTATTATTAAATTATATAAGCTTCATTTATTATACACGCCGCGACGGTCTCGTCTTGCATAGGTAGTAATAATATCAGCTTTAGTATCATGTACCGAATAATATCAGTTATATTTATGTACAAAATCGTAATAAATGGTTTACAGGAATAATAGAATTGGCTCGATACTCGGGAATACCAATTTCTGTATATACTTCTAGCTACAGCGTTAGGTTGCATTTTTCTTTCATTACACGATAAAGATAATTAATCAAAATCCATCAGAAAAATGCCACCAACTAATCAAAATTTCTATATAAAGCATTATTAGTGTATCTTGTATAAACTTGTTCGTCACATTTCATTATTTAATTTATCTTATTTAAATATTCACCTTGCAAAAACTCGGCTTGAAGGTCAGGTATGACTGGGACGTCGACTCGGCCGTCTTCAGCGTCCTCTGGGAATGTTGGTAAATCTATATGTTCAATAATTTCATCTCGTGAATGAAGCATGTCGAATACTTCTGATCTGTTGAAAATATTCAAAGGTATTATAACAAATCTTAAAGACAGTTTAATAATGAGTAGTTATCATATGTAAAATATTAGTTTACCATTAGTACATAGTTTATACATACTTGCTCACTCCATCTTTATCATCAACGAGCAGTTTGAGAAGTGTAGCGTTTGCTTCTAGAGTCTTATAGCGACTATTATCTTCGACTTCTTTTTTTAAATTGGGCGGTGAGTCTTGTATTGAATGTTGACTGTCACATGTTGTAATAACTGAAATTAAATCATAATATTATGGTTTAAGATATATATGATAAAAAATACAATTATAGACCGTACAACTAAACTTTTTTCTGACTAAAACTTAAGTGGTATATACCTATTCAATTAATTATCTTTCTGCAAGAATACACTTTCATGAACCACAATACCTAAGAACGGGTCGATATATATAACAATATGACAATTTATATAAACCGTATTTCGAAACTAGTAACGAAAGCACAAAATGCTGTGGGCGTTTATAGGCAATAGTATCACTTACACTCAAGCTTATATATTACAAGTTGAAGCTTTTGTTACCTGTCTCCTAAATTTCAAAAGACACATTTAACACCTTCTAATATCTATAAAATACCCTTTTTATATGAAACCCGTTAAACTTAAGTGACGTTAACTTAATTTATCTTTCTGATTTCCCGACATCGACACTCAAATTGCTTTCGCAACTAGTTTATTGAATAATAGCCTTTGACCTTAGTAGTAAAATGCCTCCGAGATAACTATGTCTATGAACCGTTATCTGCATAATGTTAATATTTATTCCAAATAGATAAGATTAAACTCCGGCTAAGTGGACACTTCCACTTAGCTTATTCTAAAGCAAACAATTTTTAGTGTCGGTCGACGAAATTTCAATCAAGTACTGGGTCAGACTTGAGTTAATGTTTGAGAGTTTAACGGTATAAGGATGAATCCGGCATGCGTAAATGGTAAGAATATCATATTTTACGATTAGCATCTTACAATCTTCGAGTGAGTCATTGTGCCCAGTTCTCTAGACACTATAACCTCATAAGTCGAAGTGAAAGTAAGATAAATCGAGTGGCACTAATGATTTATAGTGTGACATTTATCACGGATTTGTGCATTTTGCACTGTGGATTGACATTTTCCAATATGCATAACCTAAATTGATCGTAAATAGAACGTTCTTTTCCACGATTTGATAACCATGATACTTATAACAAAAATCCTTCACATAATTAACAAATCCTTCTTTGGATGAAGCTCTTTCTAGTTACTGACAATTTATTTTGAAATCTTTAGTAGTGTCATACGAATAACAACAATAAACTATGTTTATAGTTAAATACTTTGTAGGGATACACATCCCGGTCTAATTCTGTGAAATGATTATTATAGTTTTTATGACTTGCGACGGCTGCGTC
>JAOSYY010000001.1:1315667-1383065 GCA_025727935.1 Hebomoia glaucippe | reverse complement strand
TAGGTATTCAATAGATGGCACTGTGTTAAAAGCACAAACGTTTCAATAATAATAATGCTTACTAATTACAATTTGATTTAACAAAAACCTTAGCCACAGCAGCGCGTGGCCAGGTCATCTAGTTTATTAATATATATAATTAGAACTATTAGGAAAGGACAAAATTACCGCTGGTTACAAAATATCCTTCTCGGAAAGTGTGTAGATTGGTGTCCTGTCGGTAATCGATCACAACAGGATCTGAAAATAATTTTTAAAAATATTTATTATTCATTCAGCTTACTTTTATAACACCAATTAACTAGAAGCGCGCCGGGTGTCAATTAAACTTGCATTAACATGTAGTGTACTACGTATGTTCTATGTAGTGACCGGTAGCGGTTGAGTGGGCTATATGTGCTCATGAATAAAAGTTATTTGTACTAGGCCAACATAATAGATCAAGAAGTTTAGTTTACCTTCTCGTCTATTCAGCGCAGCACCTACGCCATGTCCTGTAGGTAATATGTAGTCTTGGCGGAAGGCCCACAACGGAGCTCTAGCTACTGGGTCAGCATGAGCAGCGGGGAGTGTAGATGGAGCTTGCAACGTTGCAAAAGCCGCCAGCGACCGAAGAACAGTAGTGTATGCGCGACGTTCTTCGCGATTTGGAACGCCATAGTGAAGTGTCCGTGTGACAACTGTTGTACCTTCTGTAAATTAATAACATTCGTAAAAGTATAGAATTGGAATACAGAGATTATTTATGTAGGTCTTGCACCTTATAATGATGGTAACATTATTATGTATAGTGTATTTCGCTATAAAACAGTAGAGCAAATTAAAGGTCGTATCAATACTTATTAAACTATACGCTGTACTTATGACAGAAATATAGTAGAATATTGTTCCGTCCGTCTATTCTACCGTGTTACGGGAATCTCTGAAACAACTAGAGCGACTTTTTACTTGACTTTCAAAGGCCCATTGGTATTTTTATAGAGAGTAAGAGTTTACATTTAATTAATAAAATAATATAAAGTTTCCGCACCCAAATATACCTATAACCCATATAAGTTTGTAGGTCACTTTTGGGCATGTTTGAATTTGTAAGATTTCAATTGACACTATAAATAATTTATAAATACGCTAGTATATTAACAACAAAAATCCATAATACCTACGATATACGTATATCTTGTTTACTTATATTAATTGTGCAAAAACCTTCATATTGTCCACCAGACTGTATTATCAACGTAGAATTGGTGAATATCCTTCGATTAGTCGCATTCGTTGCGCGGTACTCTGGTTCTGCTCCATTAGGACCGAAGGCTACGCGCGTTGCCATTGAAAGCCCGCGGTACCCCGCCTGCGTTGCACGAGTGGCGTCTATTTTCTCACCTACTACCAGTTCATTGAGACTCGATTTACCCTTCAAATTAAAAAGTGATATTATAGTAGTCAATAATTTTGTTTATTGATGATTTATTTATTTACACATATACAATTATACAATAGTAAATGATATTTGATTTGTGTTTGTTGTGTGAAGAGTGTCGTAAATTGTGCAATTTTTGTTTATGGTACGTCTATTTAGTTCACCATTAGGATTATGTGATTAAGTTTGAATATATAAAAAATATTAGATTTTATTTGTATAAATATTAGATTTTATATATAAGTTGTTATTGATAATGTTATATCTATAAATCGTTTTCATTTTGTTTTTGTACATTTGTTACAGTACCTTCTTTTCAAGGTAATTCATTACAGTACACATAGCGACTGCGTCCCGTAAATGTGCTTTCTTCATGCCTTTTATTTCCGCTGAATTTTTTTGGGCCTTCAAATAGATAATTGGTGAAGTTTGAAACATTCGTTTGGCGGCGGTGATGGCTTGAGTGATAGCCGCTGAAGCTCCTTGCTGGAAAGTTCCGCCGATTGGTATCAGGATTTTTTGTTCTGACGCTTTCCGAAGATCGGAGTAAACTGTTTCGTACTCCCTTACGCTGCACCAAGAATCAGAAGTATGAAAGTATTTGTAAAATGTACAGTAATGGATGGTGCGCTAGGAAAAGAAAGACACAGAATGAAAATTACAGATATTTGGCAATGTACCTGGTACAGTTAAGTACGTTGGGTTGGCAATTATAAGCAGCCAAAGCATCCCGTTCGGGCATCATTAGTTTGCCAGGAGGTACATATATCCTGACATCTCTGTGGCTGATAAATACAAAGGCTTTTAATAGAGGCGCGTAGGGGAGGTCTTTGCCACGAATGTTGAGAAGCCAGGCCACTTCATCCAGTGAAGTTACAATCATTGCCTCTGCTCCTACCACTTGCAGTTCATTCCGCACTGCTGACAGCTTTTCGCGCCATGTCATTCCTGATCGATTAATTGTGTATAAGATGAGTAAATTTTACTAAAAAATTAATTTATCTACATATTTATCTTGGTTTTACGCTTTTACAATGTTTTTGTATCTACCAAAGATTTTAAAGTTGTGCAATAAGAACTTTGTTTAGTCATATTTATTAAGAAATAATTTTAATTAAAAAATACCAATAAATTCAGAGTTATGTGACATAGCCACAACTCGTGTGAACTGAGGCCGTCTCCACATTGGGTCTGTCTCTTGGTTCCAGAGCTGGTCCAACAGAGTTGACTGTGGTACTAATTGCAAGTTTTCACGTTGGAGACTTGCTGATAGTGATTGCCATTCTCCAAATGATGTAAGGCGAACGTCAGCTCCGACTCGGCCCGGATTGCGAACCGGACTCCCCTTAGAAATAATTATTGATATTAATTATAATATCTAAATAATAATATTTTCTAAAGAGCTTTCCTTGGCGATAGCCGATCACTAGCGTAAATCATATAGGTACATACCTATTTATTATTTAACATGAACGCTTATGACTCCAGTGTTTAATATAAAACAATCATATATTTTTGTAATACTTACTGCTATCCATTCTGCAATCGTCGGTTGGCTGGGATCATCACCGTCCAGTACTAGCCAAGCACAAGATAATAACATTTTCGCACGACGTACTTCGGGCGCAGGTACCCATATTGCAGCCCCACCAGCCGCCAATACAGCCGCTGTACCTGGACCATCCCATCCACTTATGTATTCTAGACGTCGCTCGTCAGGTGACGGTTCCTCACTCTATAAGTAATAAATATAAGGTTTACTTTTTTATTGCAATAATATATCATGCGTATTTGTTTCAATAAACCTTCGTCTTTTTATATTTAGATATTTTTAAGGTGCGTCGGACTAAACTGCTCAATAATTAAAATAAGTAGCCACTTATTTTAATTATTGAGCACTTTAGTGCATCTGATGCACGAGTCCATCAAAGAAAGCATTATTAGTAGGCTTACCAAGTGTTCGTCAGTATAAAATACAAGAAAAGCATCTAAGTAACTGGAATTCTTCATAGCAGTGCGAAGTTTCCCCAGGGGATTGGTAGTGCTAGACGCCTCGGGGCACATCGGCGCAGCCGGGGTTAGCTCTTGAAGTATAGATGGAGTCGTCATTTGAGAAGTTGATGGCGCCATTGTACTTGTAGTTGGCATATATGGCATCCGGACACCACTACATTCTGCAACAAAAAGTATCAACAATCATATAAGCAGAGCACAGATCACTTTAAATAATAGGTGTTAAATGTTTGTTGTATTTGTTGCGTTTGTGTGTGAAAAAGCCGAAATCACCTTTAAGTTCATACAATATTCATTTATGTTATGCATATATTCGTCATATACAACGGTTTCTGTGTAAAAAAATGTATATCATTTAAGTAGGTACGTACTAAAAATACTCTATCTAATAAAATATTCTCTGATTTTTGACTTACTAAAGCGTTAGACAGTAATCATCATCTTTCATCTCTTTCACGAAGAAAACACACAATCTAAAAAAGGAGAAAGCGGCTAGCGACAGCGGTGCTAATGACGCGGGAACGTACTAGGATAACAGAGCAATAAACTGGTCTTAAAAGGGCAAAAGCTCTTCGAAAGCTATCGTGCAGGACAAGGATAACAGAGGGCGCAGGGTTTTCTCGCTCACACTCTGAACTTTTGAAACCCCTAACGAGCAGCGTTATATTGTAACCGATACAAAGTGTGTGTTTTGAATTTACACATATATATAGTAAAGGTATAGCCGTGCGCTGCACACCGTTTTATAATTAATATATTATATATAATATCCTAACAACTATAAACATCAATATGCTAAGATTGTTAATAAAACTGTTTATCCATACTACATATTTATTATATTTATACTCTAATAATATATACATACTTCTATAGTTTTTCTTTCCTTTTATTAAAAGAACAGGTTTATTTATTATTATCATTGAAATATTCCCCGTCCAATAAGATTTAGTTTTGCATCTTGGGAGGTACCCAAGGGATGTGGATTCTATTGCTGTGACGTCAATATTCAATAGGGAAACAGAAGATCCGAAGAGGTTATTTTCACACTCCCTGATCCCTTTCCCTTTCACTTTAAAATACACAAACTTCTCAAAGGATAACTTATTAACTTATAAGTGTTAGATGTCTGAAATATTTGAGAATGTTGATACAATCACCAATAACTACATTTTAAAACAATTAGGTAGGTATGGAAATAAAAATAAAACCAAACACTGCTTACATAGCACAATAATATTAAAGTTTGGGGAGAGAATGATAATAAATATCTTCGTACACTTTGTGCCTAGTATAATAATAACCATTGGTCGTCAGTGTGCATTTGCAAAAAATATGTCTTAATTCATTCTAAAAGTTTTGTTGATATAACATTATTTAATAATACCTATAATATTAGTTTGATACGTATCATCTATCTATTAACGAAGTTTTTACTTGTAATCTCGCAGTATTCCTTCTACATGTAATAAATAAACAATATGTATCCTACCTATCTATGAATCTCTCTACCTTAAAGGACGTGTGGGCGCATTCCCAAAGGGACAAAATATCCTGCGGTTACCAGGGTAGCACATTAGTGTAAGAGGTATGTGCGTGTCGTCATCCTGCGAAAGGATCAGCCCAAGGACATCAGACAGAAGTGCGTTGCACCCTTGCACCGGCCGTTCACATCGGTGCGTTGCATTGGATATATTTGCATCGTATTACTACGTCATGAATTGATAACTGCACAATCATCTCAAAACAATCTGTACGATATTTACACTTAATATTAAACGAATAATATAAATTATAATGGCATTTTTCAATTTCATGATACGGTATTTAAATTATATTTGTTTTTGTTTAACCGTCTGTGATTTGTTTCTATTAAGCTTCAAGATCGCTGGACTAATCTTGAACTAATTTTTACATTACATACCGCCGGCCTATTTGACTGTTAGATTAATTTGGCGGAATTTTTCATATTATAATTAACGAATAATTATTAATTAATTGTGCTATTTATTGCTACTAATAATTACGAATTAAACAGGTCAAATATTGCCATGTTTTTCTTGACAATATTTATTTATATCTGAATAAAAAATATTAACTTAGAAATAAATAAACCATGTCGATAACATTGGATAATTTCAAAATATATAAAATATTTATTTAAATCGTTTGCAAGACTGGTTATAAATTAAAATTTTAAATTCAATTAATAGACGTGCGTTCTCTATAATGGTTTTATGCATTAAATAAATAAATAATAAATCACTAATGTTGGAATATGCCAAATCTCACTCGTAATCTTATCTGCAATCGCGTTTGGACTTATCAACTTTAGATGAATAGATTTGGATAAAAAATATTATTGGTAAATTGTGTAAGTGGTGTAATTATAATTAATATTTCTTTATTATAATAATAGAAGTCATTCATTCTTATTTATAAGTTTAGGAACTTGGACGACAAGATTTGTCATGGTAAATAATATAAATTAATAATAATATAATTATTATTTATAATAAATAATCAATCATCACATAAAAATTAAACAAATAATTAAAAAAGTGCGTGTGCGTGAGAACAATGATTTGCTCCCTTTTTATACCAGGGTTATATAGGTCGAAAGGAGATAAAAAATAAGGAGAGAACAATACGTAATAGCCGCTACAGTCAAGGCGGGGTACCATTTCGTTTCAAAATCCAATAACGATGAAGCTCGTTTTGTTTAGTAAATGGGTAAGTTTTAATAATACCGACGTAGATATGTGTAGGAAATAGGGATTTATATGTATTTGTGCTTGTTTTTCATTGTGTACGATATAAATAAATGAGGTAACTAAAAAAATGTAGTCGTAGATAGTGTTTAAGCTCTTTGTAGGCTATTTTACTTAAATGGGAAAATGTTTAAATGAAAGAAAGTTTAACACCTACTTGTAACTTTTGAAATTACCAATTAATTTAAAAAAACAATTACAATAATGTATTAAAATAAATAATAGATACATTATTAGGTATAATATTTAAGATATATGAATACCAAATTACTTCAATCCCTTAGAATATGATTATAAATAATAAAAGGTGGCACCTGCTGCTGATACACCAGCTATTACGGGAACTTCTCTACCCTAATGACGTCATCTCTTCACTAGGATACCATGAGAGATATAGATATATTATTGAATGAGTTCGTTGAAAGTGGGAAACCAGAATGGTATAGATAGGCCAATTTTATATATACATTTCTTTTAATGGCAATATATTTGTCTATTCATAGACTAACAATTATTTAATAGAATAATTAAAAGTTTGATACATAACATCAATGACTAAAAAAGTTATAAACTTCTTATTTAAATTTTCATATATACCAATGATTATTCAATTATAATCAAATCACCCAGTTCTAATAAGTAATTCATTAATATAAACATGCGTTTTAATTTCAGGAAATAGAGAAATAAAACATTTGTCATTTTTGTTAGTTTTATTGAAAAAACAGTATTTATGAATGATGTTTTTGGATAGACAAACAGTTTTGAGTGAAATATCATCATCCTAAACATATTTTAAAAGTACCAGGGCGTGCAAAGTTTGTAGAGATGAATGATTCATAAACGATGTAATAGGTTTCTAATGCATATGAGAAGGTATTTTACTGTAAAATTCCCTAGTAGAGTTGAATACATACAAAAGTAGTGTAGACCGTGTCGCCATTCGTATTATATTATTTTATACCTATATAAAAGTTAATCTTAATTTTTTAATTAGCGGCTGAAACCATTTCGCTAATTTTTTTTTGGTTGTATTTATTATTGTTAGGAAAATCTTCTTATGAAAGAAAAACAATGAAAGTTAAGCCGACCATTAAGAAATATTGAGAAAATTTAAGAAAAATTAACAACATTTTCAATTTTACATAACTGACATTCGAATTTAATATTCAAAGTTAAGACAGGCTCTTGCTTGAACTTGATTGTCCCAACCATAGTCATGAAACATGCAACTTATTATACGAAAACGTCAGTTATGTAAAATAAGTATTCTCCTTCTCTCTCTCCCTAATGTAACCAATAAAGTGAATGAGATAGCATTAACACCTACCTCTGTAAGTAAGAAGGAGCCGACGTATAGTTGTCAGATAAGTCAGTAGCATGCGGTAAAAGTTGCACTTCTGTGCGGCGCTGCAATACTGGTGCATTAGATGTTGCTGACGCGCTGTTGTGTTCAGGCGATTCACGAATGACGTGTACGTACCGTATGGCCAAACAGGAATGACAAGGCAACAAACAACCAACCATCCAATAAGTGGTTAAGATTACTTTTTGAAAAGTGCCTGTACATCACCTTCCTTTTTTATTTAAATGATATAATTATTGATATCTTATGAAACATAGACTTTTTAATAATACAGTTTATTTATCTTTCCAATGTCGTCAAAAGGTCTCAGGAGGCATTTAGAGTTAGTTCAATATAAAAGGTATAATAAAATGTCTGACTTAAAATTACATTTAAATAATATAATACTAGTAACATATCCTACAATTTCATATGAAAAATAAAAAACTCGTAATATGTGTAATATTTATACTAACATCATTATTTTAATGAATTAATTGCACCCCTTAATGACTAAGTAACATATTTATTTGTAGAGGTAATTTAATAAATAAAAAAAGCGAGTGCCCCGCGTGTCCGAAAGGGTTAAACATGTGGGCTACATATACTAAGGTAGCAGAAGGGAAGTGAAAGTAAAACTATACCGATATATATGGTTAAATATTTAATTTAAATAATTATTTTTTGTTTTCCCCTCCGTACATGTAAAATTTTATAGAATTGTTCAAGTATCTGATTACATTCCAGAGCACTCTTTTTTGTTCATGTTATCCTATTCATTGAGATTCAAGTGAGGCCATCTTTAGAAGGCGAATTATTATTTTACTTTACTGGGATGGGATTGTTTTATTTCGTAGGTAAATGATAAATAAATATTTACTTAAATATAATTTGATAGATATATGTATACTATGTACCTTAATATTTTTGGAATCTTATATAAGTACCGATTATATTTTGTTGCTACAGTCGCCCTGCTTATTTATAATTTACAATAAAAAAAAACACAGACTACTTATTTATAGTACCTACATATATACCTAGTAGTTATTATTAGCAATTTCTTTCCTCCGGCGTAATTATTAATAATAATCACATCTAAATAAGTAATTTATAATCTGTAATTAATTTAAAATAAGTTTGAAAGTGGAAGTCAGTGCAACTTGACGAAAACAGATTTTATTTACAGTCCAAGCAAAAGAAGTAGGTAGTAGGTAGATACGGTAAAAATCTTAAATTACCCTTTACATTTTTCTTACTCACAATTTCTTCAAAACTTATAGTTTCCTGGTGTACAAAGTCATTGGGAGTGACATGCCCATTATTTCTTTCTTATTTAGTTCTATTATGTCATATTTTAACCACTATCATGATCATCATCTATCAAAAAAACCCTTCCACGTTATGTTTTATATTTAATTAATTAATTTACTTAATAGAGATGGGTACTATAATAACCAATCAGTGTAGAGCTTTTAGCGTAGGTAAGTAATGTTTTTAAACATGTTTAAAAATATTTATTGCCTTAGGTTTGTTTAATATGGAGAAAGCCCTTTTAAATTATTTATAATAAAACACAAGTTACTGGGATCACAGAAAGTATTAGGCGTTTGTAAAGGGCCTACAAAGGGATTGACGACTTTCAAGGTTCTGCTACGCATTGGGCGGGGCGACTTCGACCAATCAAGCATAAGAACCTTACGCAAGACTTGAGATAAATATTACTCGAAACGTACGCAAGATAAGTAGTGCCCTTCTGTTTTCCTGTAACGTTTGTAGCACAGTATTTTATATGCATATGTGGCTTAAATAATTGTCACAATTTAGCACAATATTATAAAATAATGAAGGTTTAAAAAAATGCACTCATTTAATTAGAGTATTAAGTTCGTCAATTAGATAATAATACCTATAACGAGATTGAAAGGGACAGACTAATTAACTTGCACAACTGTAGTAAATCCATTAATTAATGTGATGTAATTTAGTTTCGTTTTAACTATGAACTAACGTAAATCATATTTGCCATTAATTTTTTAAGTCAAACATTAAAAACATATTAAAAACCGCGCACCTAGCCGTTATGATCTCACCTCTACACTCCGGTATGTTGTGTATTGTTTACTCTTAATTAGTTCTTACATTTTATACTCGTATTCAGAAAAAGTATTACATATACTAGTAAGTATAGAAATAATAAATGTTATAAATACTTACATATAAAAATAAATTGCTGCACGTTTGTTTCGCTGGAGAACTGAAAAACTGGAGAAGGGCTGGACCAATGTGGCTAATTTCAGTCTTAAAATATTCGTAGAAGTTAAGGGATGGTTTTAACGGAAGAATTACAAAAATATACTAAGAATATATATAACCTTTTTGTGCAATTTGTTGCTATTATAGTTTCTTGTTTTATGAAATTCTATGGCGGTACGAAGTACACCGGGATAACTACTATAAATTAAAATCAAAATCATAAATTGTAGAAAATTATATTTGCTTAAAAGTATTATGTAGGTTTCTTAGAAATATTTGAATGACAATATTTCATAAATTCAATTTTTTATATACTTATTTATGACAATAAAAAGGCACTTAGTAAGCTGCAATATTGTTGAGTAAAGTTCGATTGAAATAATCCAGGACGTATCAAAAGGCAATCGAGCTGTCTCTATCATAATATCAGAGTTTTAGGCCTCGAGTTTTATTACTTGATTATAATGTTAAATTTTTTTAAAAAACGGTAAGCACTTCAGAACGCACTGTTCAAATCACTTTCAAAGTCTTCATGAAAATTCATTGCATCATGTGAAGAATACATTGGTTCGTCATATAAATTAATCGGGGTTGATGGTAGAAGGGTGAAAACTTTAGTCTGTATGTATTTTTAATATTACATTATATAAAAATTAAAAATATTTGAAATTAAAAATTAATAATAAAATTAGGTAAGAACCTATTCTCAGACTTACCGAATATACATATAAATTTTCATCAAAATCTGTCGAGCCATTTCGAAAGAGTATATTAAATAAAACTGTTACACAAGAATTATATGTATATATATATAATTATATGTATGTATATACAGAAATAGATTTTGAAAGAGTGCTTTATCAAAATTTAATAAAGTTTATCTACTTATATAATCATGTTTTCAATAAATAATGAAAAAACGTGAATAATTCATATAAGGAGAACATCTTAAAATTAACTTATCTTCTATGTAAGAATATTTGAAGAAGCTTACACATAGTACGTAGTATATGTATGTGTATGGTGAGATCCGAGAATACATTTCTTCTTAGTTTCTGATATCCTAGTTTGAGTCGATGTTTGTGGTGGCTTGTATCCTCTGTCCTTACCTAATAAATTCTTATTTATTTATTTATTTCTTCTGTGTTTATTTATAATAGAAATAATCTATTTATTAAGAAGGCTTAAAGCTTCGTCGTATATGTTGAATATAAATTATATGCGGGGAATAAAATATAGCAATGATAAGAGAGAAGTTTTGGTATTATTGTAAATAGTAGTGGAACCAATCTCTCTATTTTAATAAAATATTTTAGATAGAAAATCTGTTAATTAAGAGATTACAAATTTATTTTTTAAATCTATATTTTTGAAAGCAAATCTTAATTTGCCCCTTTGTTTTCAGTTACCGCCAACATCACCTGTCAATTCTAATAAGACAATTATATTATACGTTTCAATTGTCTAAGTTACTATGAAAAGTTATGCAAATTTCGTATATAAAAATTTATCGATATTCCTTTATATAAAACCCAACCCCACCCTATAAAGAAATCATCGAAGTGTTATTGGTGATTGCCGATAACGTCGAACCGTTCGGAAAATACTAAGGATACATGATTGTTAAGGAGCTAAGTTGACCAGAAATCGATACTTCCCAATATTGAAACTAATAGGGACAGTGGAACGGGTAGGTATTATTCATTCAAGGGCAACAAGGTGTAGAGAGAATCATAATTGGAGGAGTTGTAGCTATATGCAGTTAAGAACATATTTACCATATAAAAAACAGCAAAACGAGCAATTTCTCTATTTACAGCACCTATTGAAAATATTTACAATAAATATAGCTCAATATAACCTTATGGACCAATAAGAAACTTGCCATTTCTTGTTTATTCGGTTCATAATTAAAATAATATTGTAAAAATATTATTTATAAATAAAACTTTACGTATTTAGGATATTATAATACTGTCGCTAACATCAACTTAACCAATTTATTTAATAGCAAAAAGTAAATCTTTTCTTTGTATGTTTTGTATGAATTCTTCTTGTGTAAGAAGAAATGTAATTTGACAGACGGTGGTGTCTTGTCAAAATAAAAATTATAATAATATGCGTAATTAGATCGAAAAAGCATTAGGATAACATGATTTCAAAGAGCAAGAATGAACGGGCGTTTTATATATAGGCCCCTAGGGGTATCGACGAGATGGTAAAAACCAACTGACATGTGCTTGAGCTTGTGAACTGTTTGTTCCCTTGGTAAAAGCAGTCCAAGTATAGGTACTAGGGTAAAATGAAATTGAAGAATATGTTAATAAAAAAAATAATGAGAAACAACCATGTATTACTATTATTTTAGTCCAGGAAGGGCCAACTAATAATAATATTTATACTAAAACTTAACTACAGACTTGTTATCATTTAGATTCAACACTTAAATGTATTTTAGGAAAACATATTTAAACTTAAAATTTATAGGAATACTAGCTGACCAGCAAACTTCGTCTTGCCACCTAAATATTTTGCGATTAAAAATTAGGGGTTGATTGTTGAGGGATGGAAAATTGGGATTGTATGTATTTTTATATGCTGTATCATAGGAAAATAAAAATAAAAAGAAATGTTTAAAAAATATAAAGTAGATGTTTGGGGTGGACAACCCTTATAATTTAGGGGGATGAAAAATAGATAGTAGCCGATTCTCAGACCTACTAAATATATATATATATATATATATATATATATATATATTAGATTTAAGTAAATGTTCCACCAATACTGGTCTACCAAATTTTATGACTCATGTATTTGTATTTTTTGTAAGTCCGTTCGTTATTCGTTGTCGGTTTGTTATATAATTAATTATTGTTCATGTCCCTCCCTACGTTGCCAAGTGGCCATCGTAACGGGTTGTGTGCGGCGGCCAAAGCACCAGGAGATAAGATGCATGAGGCGATGGAAAGTGCATCGACACACGTGAAGTGCATTCGACCTTAAAATATCAATACAGTACAGCTACTCTCATTTAGTCTCCACTCACTACTCGTCGCGCAGTACGATCCAACTCCTCCCACTACGTATAATCTGTATAATATATATAAAACACAGTTCAATGACGTATTTTTCAAGTATAATGTAGGAACTTGATTTGTTTTCGCATATTGATGTATTGTTATTATGTTTATACACGGCAATACATTTTGACATTTGCTATGTATTCATGCATAAGTAATAATAATGAATTAAATCGTAAATTAAAAAGATAGGTTTGAAGTTTAAACAACATGTATAGAGGATGTTTTTGTTTGATCTCAATAAGAAAACGAGAAATGCAGTTTTATTTTTATTATCTTGTAAAAAGGTAGACGCTAATAATAATTTTTAAGTAGGGACAATAACTTTTATGATTGTCTACAAAGAGAATGGATAGCACTATATAACATTTAAATAATCGATTTCTACTTTTAGCTGGTCACGTCATAATTCAGAAAGACAATGTGAGTCATTTATCACGACAGTTAGTTTCGACAGCGTATTTCGGACAGACCACGGTCACGCAATATATTCATTCACGTGACCCTTTACCTTAAAAACATAGATCATGATGTTCAGCTTACAAAAATAAATATCTATTTATTTCCTACATTATTTGTGTTGAATTGCAGTTTGAATTAAAAAGTTTGATAAAATCGGTACAGAACAGTAATTTGTGCAAGGTACGCATACAAATATTACAAATATAGTAATAAATTACTTTTCAATCAAGCAAACTTAATACTTCTTTTATCACTTTATGACGAAAAGTTCCTATTTAATATATTAATGTACCTAAGAACTTTAATTTTTTTATTTAATTAGTATTCAAAGGTATCATCATCCATCCATCCTTCCTAGTTAGGAAAAGTCGGTGCCTATGAAAAAAATACCTCGCCATCAAACGGGTTAGTAGGACACCAGCGAAATGAAATAACTAGATTTATAGGGTGCGGCGAGGCCTTTGCGAACCCTCGCAAACGATGCTACCCTAGTCTATGTTTATTTTTATGGGGTATGGATAAATGTCAGGGGAGTGCCGGCGCCGCCTTTTAGTTTATAGCATGCGTTACGACTTAACCGATACTTTTGTTGAATTCTGTTGCTATAGAATATAGAATTAAGATAATTAAAAGGTTTAAATAAGTTTCATTTAATATAAAACGTTGGACCTCACCAATTGGAGTAAAGAGTTGTTTTATTCTAATTATTATTATATGTTTGATTTCGTTCGAAGTACATTTTGTGAATAACGAAAAGCACTAAACTGCCATATTTAGATATAACCTAAATATGTCTTTGTATGTTTAAATTTTGCTTTTTCCGAAATATTTTATAATGCGGCTAATTAAGATAATATTTGCTGCTACTTGTTCTCTCGTCGCACAATGAAAAACATCGTGAGAAAGTTTCAGATTTTTGTTCCCAGTGTACCAGGAACATATAGACTACGACGATATAGACAGCGTTCTAAATCCCGGGATGGGCAAGGATCGTGAGAAATTTTGAGCTATTTTTTCCCAGTCTACCAGGAACATATAATGACCGAAAGATACGAAGGAGATGAATGAATGAATACAAATCCTGGATATCCCGATTTGTGACATGACCGTGAGAAATATCGGGATATTCCTTCCCGATTTACTAGGTTCACATAAAATGAAAGATCTAGTAGTCCTGTAAGAGACGTGTCATATTCGAGTATATAGAAGGTTTATAAAGGATATTGTAGTAATCATTCGAAGTAGCATCTGCCGTCCTTAACAGGTAATGTTAATGAATACGTATTTTAAGTCTTTGGTAAACGACTAAGTATGTTTTACTTTTTTATTTTAATAAATTATTTTAACAGGTGATTTATTATTAACAGTATTCATTCAAACATTTTGAAGGTTTCCTGCATGTGTATTGACAGCTACACTGTTTAAATAGACAAAATGACGACATTTTTCATTAGATGAATTTGTGTTCATTAGATCTAATTAGTACTTATGAGGTCTTAAACCTCAGAAAACAGAGAGTTCTCTATAAGATTACGGTGTTAATTATTTTCCGCATTATAGGAATCAATTTTTGTTTTTATAGCTTTTTAAGGAGCTACTTCATACGGGAGTATAATAATACTCTATATTATTATTTGAAGAAAGTACTTAAGATCAAATATTAAATATTATTTGTGACTTTAGTAAATATTCATGTAGATAGAGGAACCCACTTAAAGGAAGGACTAATCATATAAAGACATTTAGTTATTCTATTGAAGTTTTAACAAGAACGAGTTAAAAACTTTAAGAGTGATTACGTGTGATTACGAGTGATTATTGAAGGCATGTTTTAAGTACGTCAGCTGATTCTCGACCATTAAACGAATGGAAAGCCATGGTTAGTCATTCTTTCGAATGCTTAAAATACATTTACCATGTACCACCATAAAGTGAATAAAAAATTAAGAGATATTTCTAAAATCGATTGACATAAAACATCTTATTCACTTGTCATGTAAATCGGGTTTACAGCACCTTTTATTAAGGCGGAAGTGACCCAAAAGCTTGGGCTTGCCTTCATCGCAGTTTGATAAACATTTTCTTGATTATAACTAGGTATACATGTAGGTATTCTAGTGCTTAAGAGTATTAGGAAATTGTGATAAAAATTATAACAGATGGTTTAAATTATATGTCTGTGTAAATAAGAGTGCCAAAATTATATACTGGTCTAAAGCTTTTACAATTAATTTTCATGAAATAAATGATTGTATGATTGATATAAAGATCTGATCAGAGAATACTGATAGACATTAAATCGTTATTAAACATTTTTGAAAAATGTTTAATAACTAACAGCACATGAAGTGTAAGATTTCACAAGATACGAGGCTTCTGTAAATACATTATTTGGATTTTCGTTTAGCCTTTCTTTAATGTACCTAATATATTATTAAAATTTCTGAAAAATCGCAGACGTTTGAAATAGGTAAAAATCTTGCCAATATCATATTTATATCATTACCAATAATATCTGCGCGAAATACTGTGTTCTATTAAAAACACATACATTTTTAGATGAATTCTCTCAATCACTAATTAAGTTTGAAATGAAAAAAAAAACAAAAAAGTGTGAAGTTTTCAATCGTAAAATGTATCTCCCTGTTAAATAAATGTGGTAGTTAATTTGGTATAACTATTGTAAGAAAAAAAAATATTATTTTAAACTTTAACGTCCGGTTAGTTTTAATAGCCAATAGGCTAAAAACGCGCACGTCATTCATAAAAAATAGCATTTTAAAGTATTTTGTTGTTAGTTATCTTATAATTATTACTTACATAAAAAAATAACTTACCAGTGCAGAAAACGGCGAACAAAATGAATAATTTCTTCATAGCGATAAATATGTTATTACTGAATTAATGCGTTGTTCACAATATTTAAGACTTTTTATAATTCTACTATTATTGCTTTAATATTATTAATTTATTTCTTTTAAGATATATATGTACCATAAAGTATTTTTTACATAAAGGCGCGAATTGTAAGTGCGGTCGTGGCAGTCAGACGCGATTTGATTTCATCGCATTTCAGCAGTCCTGAAGGTGTCAGTTCAACCCCACCACTACCCTTTATGATGTCACAAAGGGGACAGGGAGCGTCCGACCCATAAAGAAAATTGTCTTCACTGCTCTAATTGAAACAATATTTGGTTTGTGGAATGGAGGTGTTAAACTTTATTGTCGATGTTATTAATTAGGTGAAAAGATAAAATAAGTGTGTGCTGTAATTATATCATCGTTATTCAGAATAACTGAAAAGTTTCTTAAATAATTATGTTTAATACAACTTGTTTACGCTATATTTGACAGAAGCTTTTACTTTATATTCCGTATAACATTGCCGTCTTGTCTGCTACTGCTCGATGACTTTCATTACTTAAGCATCATGAATTTAACGTTTTGCTAATCTAATTTAAAGAGAATTAAAACATCTTTATATTTAAAGCAGAAATCTAGAAAGCTCATCTTTATATTAGGTGTTATTGAAATTGAACCCGTCTCTAATTGTTCAAATATTTTTTTATAAATCAGTTCTCCACTGTTCAACAGCCAAGCAAGATTATGCTGTTTATAAGTTGCATAAACCGGCATTATTGGAATCTTTTTTGTTAATTTCATTTCTAAAAATCTAAATTTTGAAGATAAATGGTTTTTTTACGCGGAAAAATATTTCGTCAAGAATTAAAAACTTTAGGCATTACAGATTTACTAAAGTGTGAAAGCATTTCACCATAATTTGCGTCGAAATGTTAGCATTGTACAATCATCCCGCGACATTTGCACGGCCTCGTGTCGTCGGCCTCTTTACGACTGTCTCTCGTAATGATCCCATTTTAGGGAAAATTTTCTTTAACGAAATAAATACGGATTCAGTATGTATGTAACACTACTTATAGATACACTTTTATTGGCATCTTATCTTTTATTGTGACATTAATTCTTGAACCTTGATTTTAACCAATTTCTACTCGTAACTATCCAATTTTGTTGTTTAGTTAGAATTACAATAATATAATTTGGTAGATAACGAGCTAATCTGATGATGGTGCCAGTTATTATGATAGTAGTTTACCTACAGTCATACAATTCAAGACATAACGACCAACTATTAAAGTTCTGACTAAATAATAGATAACACAGGTATATGCTAACATTTCTGTATTTTATTTTATACGCTCTTGGCCTATTTTTTTTTATTATATTTAATAATATGTTGATATAATTCTTGATCTTTCACCCTTTTTTTCAGACCTGATATGATGAAACATATTATGTTAAAATTGATTGACTCCCCGTTACACCGTTTTAATACACTACTATTTACTTTTTGGGTTTAAAAAAAAAACTTAATTTATATTTTATAAACACTTTTATTATGAAACGAAAATTTACAATATTATTAGATACTACAACTTCATACATAAACAATGATAACAAGCAGTCTGTAAAAACGGAATATTTACATAAATTTATTAATATTAAAAAATATAAAATGTAGACGTCTTTTATGTTATGATTTGTTGCTTAATCTCAGTTTAACTAAATATGTAAGGATATGCTATTTTACATATACCAAGTTACAGCAAAATAAACATCGAAAGCAATTATTTTACAAATAAACTTTAGGTTAGAGATAATTTTAAAATTATAAAGTATTTTGTACACAAAAATAAAAACATCAGTGTATAAAATCACCACATTTTACGACTGTGAGATCAGTTCACTTTAACTGAAGATAAAAATAGAGCAGACAAAAAAAATCTGCTTGTTATTTAGTTATTAATCCAATATCCTGCTATTATATGATACACCGTTTATAATGTCCTTAAGACAAATCTAGCCGAATATTAGTCTGACAAATATGAATATTGAGCACAAAATGTTTCCAAAATTAATGGGTTAGCTATATTTTTAAATAACCTTTAATTTTAATAAACGATAAGGATATTGGACAAATATAATTACAATATGAAATATAATATACAACAGAACAAGATGGCAGTTATTAAGTAACCTTACGTTTTATAAATTCACGTACAGGATTTGGCTGCAATGGCTGTAAGACCTTAATTCTAAAACCTAAAATAATTTTGAAAATGTTTGAAAATAGATATCGATTTTAGTTGTGTCTTGAAATACAGGCCCGAAATTGAGTTGATACAACATTATCTCAGAAGTAAAAAATATAATTAGTTGCGATGTGCACTGTTAAGTTTATAAAAAGTCTAAAAAATTATTTGTCTATACCGCACACACTATAACAAAAATGTGAGTATAAAGAAACATTTTTCTTTTTTATTATAATGAAATAATAAATGATCCTATAGACGTATCGTCGTTTTTCAATAATTCAATACAAATTAATGTAGAGTATACGATCATATAATTATGTAAAATTCATGTGCTAAATATTTTGGTAACCTGATTAAAATATCTAGATGATGTATTTTTAAACCTCGCTATTAAAAATGTTCATTTTTCTTTAATATACCAAGTACTTTGGAATTAATGGAATGAACAAATGTTCCTTGATTACTGAAAAAAATAATATAATATAAATCTGATGTTTGAAAATCAATCAATATCTAGTTTTGCTATCTACCTGCGAGGCTTCTACACACATACTAAACTAAGTCTATATATACATAATGTACATAATAATATAATTGTCTATGACAAGTAATCTCAACACTATGGATTTATACTTTATCATAAAAGAAACATTTTTATGCTCTATTTAACACGTGCGTTATGGTATGCTGCAAACACTGACATGATTACAGTCTTTTGTCTCTTTTCCTCAACAGTATTTTTTAAATAGATGAAAAGAGATGTCCTAAAATTCAATGTGTTAACTTTGAAATTTTTCAATTCTGCATACAAGAATGAACTTTTGGAATTTGTTTTTTTTTACATATAAATAATAACTGGTTTTTTATGCTACTGAAATGGGGAATATATTTTAGTTGTCAACTAAGTTATCCATAAACGCGATTATTTATTTTATTTACTAATTATTTTATTTTAAAATTTTCTAACACCGTAATTATATTATACTTAGTATGGAACTATTGGTGTTTTTACAGCAATTTCACATGGACGTAACATCAACTCATAATAATAGTGAGTCTAAAAGAAGAAAGAGTAAATATTTAGTAACATTGACAGTATTTAATAGGAAGATTTTATTTATAACACATTTTCTTAAAAATATTAACAAATAAATGAGAATTTAACAAGATGTTAGTAAAGAACTTTTGTTGTTAATGTGTTGCATCAACTATCAAAAATGTCTAAAGGCGTCTCTTTATTGAAATGCTAAAATATATTCTCGCATATAATATTAATTATAATTGAGAACATGTGAGTGCGAAAATATATGGTTTATTTACGTCCATGTGAAATTACTTAGTGTATGAATATTATATTTACGCCTTATTTCAGATATGTTTTCGTGTAATCAAATTTTCAAATAAAAATCCAAATCTAAATAACATAAGTGTTATAAAATATTAAATAATTGCTATACTGGTGATTAAGTAGAAAAAATATTATGCGTTTTTTACCAAAAATAGAAATTAATAATTCTTTTAAGTTTGAATGGAATTTTTTGCCAGTATATAAGGTTGAAATTCTAATAGGGGTAAAACAATTACTTTAATTTTCAATTTAGATCATAGTAGAAATATAGGTTGTTTAATTTTTAATTGACCTGAGAAATTGAAAAATTCACAAAGTACATTTGACTCATCGTAAGATATATAAAATATTTTTAATACGAAAACGTGAATAACTTTACATAAAAAATGGTACACACACGAAAGCCCGTAATTGCTTAGTCGTAACTTAGAATTGAATCAAGTTGTTTGACTTGGCTTCGCAGGCCTACAATGTACCTAAAACTTACAGAAGTATTAACATAGAATCGAAATTTAGTCTAACCTAATTCACATACAACAAACGATTCACTTCCTTAAGTTGTATAAATAAATATTACAAAACTAGCATTTCACTTTCACGCGTAACTACAATTTTATTTTCACTAATATATTGCCTTTGCTATTTAGCTAAGATATTTTAACGGAAGTACGGTATGGAGGCATCACAAATGTTAAATATAAAAACGTCGCCATTTGTATGGCCTGCATTAAAAACGCTATGCATTTTTACTAAAAGACACACCGTTCATATCAATAACTAAAATATTTTAAGGATAGCCTTAATTGGAAAAACGTTATGCCATTAATAGTTACTAGAATGGGGTTCTTATATCTAAGATATAATTTTGCTAGTTTTAAGTCAACAAAATGGAATACCTTCATTAATGAGAGTATTATGAGCAAATACAGTTACATGAAGCAGAATTTTATTGCCCATTTTCATCTTCGTTTTTCGGATATTTATAACGAGATTCAAAATAATAGATGACTAAGTCAAAAACCTGCGTTATTCAATGCGTTATTGATACATTTTTCACTTGAGAAAGCTGCTTTAGAAAATCACCTTGCCATTTATTACAAAATTTTAGAAACTATATAAAGAACCAAATCTCTTTATTTATTGGTAATCTAAGATATACTCAGTCATCATCATGAATCATAAACCTCATCAAAAAAATATCCGTAAATATATTTACGACAGTCCTGTTTGCTTTCTCTTCCACTTACTGAGTAAACTAAAAAATTTAAGTAGGGTTCAATTTACTTTTACATAATCAGTACATTACTTACAATTGAACCTGAGTGGTTCAATATTGGTTGTTAAATGTCCGAAGTCGAGGTCACGTTAAATCTGATTGTCTAGTTGTTTTTCTTCAAAGCGATATAACGGGTTCTTGTCCTTTATGGGGAGTGGATGGGCCTCTGTGTTGAACACCCACTCATCCAGTGAAAGCAGGGAATCATCAGAGAATATAAGATACAGGTACTGAAATGATAAAGACGTTTAAATAGGAATAATAAACTACCAAAACAGGTGGAAAGGGAGACCTATGTCTAGCAGTGAGTTCAAACTGAATGAGACAGAGGGACTAAATTACTGATAATTTAAATTCGTAAGCAAACATATTTTAGGATTTTAAAATTATAATATTTCCTGTCGCATCTCAAAGTTAACACTGATGCTTATACACGGCATTTTGGATAAATTATATAAGAACAGGGAACTATACATTTTCAAATTAATAAGGAGTGAAAAACTAGCCATAATAAGTTACCTTGAGTGTTTCAGCAAGGAAGAAGCTTTGTTGCACGTCATCTCCGACCGGTGTTGCGTGGTACACGTTTACGATGCCCGTGTATCCTCCTTCTACCCGACAGTGTTTCTCAAGGGCCTAGTGATCACAAGATATTTAATTACTGTTACGGAAATTGACAAAAATTATACATACTTCCTAGTATTCTATGAAGTTAATTTCGGTTTTCCGATTGGTATTTTTTTCTTTGCTTCATGGCTAAATACCAAAAACACTCAGTATATTTTCCATGTATATATGTATGAACATTTAAAAAACCACTATAACGAATTAAAAACGCAATTTATTAAAGAATTCTGCAATTGTTTACACGATTACTATAAAATTATTTTTTCTCGAAGTTTAAATAAATTCATGTAATCGTGCAAATAATTATTATATAATAAATTGCGTTAATAATCTATAAGTGATGTTTAGAATAATATCGTAAATAGACGACCTACCTGTACGGCTTCCCAGGCCCAATCGCGGTATTTCTGCTCTTTGGTAAGTCTCCACATGATGAAGTAACTCTCAAACGTCTCGGGCCTCAACAAGTACATTTTTTCATTGCTTTTCATCGCCCGAGCATCCGCAGCACCAGTGAATCTGCAAACATTGCGTATCAGTATAGGTATAATATGTAAACCAACTCCTAAGTTATTAAAAACTTAAGCCTAAAAGGTTTTAATATTAAAAGGATATGTATTTTTTGTTCATTACATACTGTTACGAAAATTGTTGAACTAATTATTTTTAATTTTGGTACAGAAATAGATGGGACTGGTTATAGGATACTTCGTTTAGGCAATGTTAGGTTAGAATAATTGTATGATATTTTAGAAAAACGATTCTGCAAATGATTTTTTGAACATTAGTTGCTGATTTTGATGTCTGCGTAAATTACCGGAAGGCCTCGGGGCCAAGTTTAGTCTCAGATCTATCGTAACTCTCATGGCAAGTATGCGTGAGTTTTCGTGCGACATCCATGTATCGCTTTGACAAAGTATTTTCTAAACTCGTCGAAGCCATTGCGAACATTCCCCCTGAAAATAATAATAAAAATATGTTATAGATTAACAATATAATTAATCTATATACTTCAAAACTTCGTGACCCTAGAATCATTTTATATAGACAAAGTATACATACATCGAAATGTGCCGTTTACATATAATGAATACAAAAATATGATATAATTATTACTCTATTGCAAGAGCAAAATGTGAAGTTGCCACTGTCGAGTATTTAAAATGGGGAAATAAAAATAAACACAATTATTTTTAATATAAAAAAGTTAATAGCTTTTTATTGTTATATAAAGTTCGACTATACTTACCAGCGAAGCAAGACAAATGGTCCATTTTCTCTTCGAATATCCTGCCATACTTGAGTTCGGCCAAGTACGACAGGCCGGTGGAAGACACTCGCAGCATCTTGTCGAGGGCTGCTTGCATGGCTTCGTCGAACATGACACGGGCCTGTTCATCTTCGTTATTCGTCACCAGCCACGCCTTTAGGAGATATTCGTAGAAAGAATCGCCTAATGCCCCGAGCGACATGTGTCCTAAAAACATTTTTAAGTATGTTTATAATTTTAACCCTTGTGTGACAGGAGCAAATGCCTTAAACACATGATAAACAAATCGTTTATGTCGGCCCAGATACAGAAGACTGAACATCTAAACGATCTTAACGAAATACGCAACTTTAAAATATTAAAAAACAGAAATGATTACAGATATCACCGATATCACACATGTCTGAGAGACACGATGCTTTACCAAGTTTTATAAATATTTTTAATTACCTATTTTGTGACAAACGAACGATATCATAATATTTTATAGTCAGCATAACCTTCTTTTGAACCGAAATGAATTTTTATATATATATTTAGTTATGATAGATATATACTTAGTTCGAATGATAACACAATTATTTGGTACGTTGGAACGATGGTGTTTTTTAATTTATAAAAAAAAGACATTCACCTTATTGCTCCGATTTATTTTCAGTACACGTGTAAATTTTTCATTGAACACTAAAATTTCCATGATATATTTTATCTATTAGGATAATACTCAAATTTATGATAAGAACAATCGATAAAATGTGTATCAATATTATGCAATTATCGTATTAACGAAAAATCATTTATCTTGTCCGGTGATATTAACGATGATGCGTATATAAACACGTTTTTCATAAAACTATTGATAAGGTAAAATAATAGAATAGAATCTTACATTACATTGGAGCAATTTCATCAAGTTGTTCTCACTCTAAAGTTAATTTTAAATTATTTATTACATCCAAAGTGTACTAAGTATTTATTGAAAAATAGCATATCGCTCAACCCATTTTATTTTAGTTTAAATTTTCTTCGACGAACAGATTTCTCCTGACACAAACTCAATTAAAGAATGTACAACACCATTATCTAATTATAACAAAGATGAAACTTTACTGAACATTTCTAGAAAATAATTCTATTCATCTCTACCAATATATATGTATACATGTCTGTATACATATATTCACAAAATCTTAGTTAAATGGACAGATATATGACATAAAATCGGTCTTAACAATGAAATGATGTTCTTACTTTGTCCCCATTGTCCACTTCTAGGGTTAATGTAGTTGGGATATAGACCGTCCGGTTTCTGTATTTTGCTGAGCACGTCACGAATTTTCTTTGCCTTTTCTCTGTAAACTATAAAACATTTAAAGAACATTAGCAATCTCATATTTAGAAAGGTCCTGAATTGTTTTAATGGCACGTTTCAGACTGCAGCAGTGTACGAATTTCCGAATACTTGAAATAAAAACAGATAATTGTTCGGAGAACGGCATTGAGTAATAATTGTGTAATATAATTAGCTATAAAAGAAAAGTTAAGACCTTAGTGTCTTAAGTTTGTCACAGGTCTCCTAGGGGATCTTGGAGATGCCGTAAATCGTCAGTTGAATCGTATGCTTCTTGGGTTTTTTATGTTATAAGAAGTGATATATAATTAGAGACAATAAAACATGTGTAAATTATATTAAGCATTAATCAGGTTTGCTAGAAAACCAAAATCAGGTAAAACATGGACGGTTTAAATTCTTAATACTCTTATTCTGTCGTTGGGTTTTGATAGTGTTATGAAATAAATTGTTGAAAGATTTATTTTGACGAGTCCTGCTCCAATATTTCGTCTCAAAAATATATAAGAATCGCACTGATATAATTACCTTCTTTTCCGGTCACATCACTAAGATACCTAAACTCCAGATGTAAAGTGCCCACTTCAGACAGAATGCTGTTAGATCCAGCCCAGTGATATTGACGACTGGCCTGAAAAACATTGAAAATATAAGTTAATATTTTTTTGTGAATATGTGAAACGTTTAATGAAAATACTGATACTTTTTTTCTGAATCGAAACAAATACGTTTAAGTGCTTGAATTATAGAAGATAATTTAAGGTGCCATTATATTACCCCACCGCGAAACGTCAAGGCGGAACCCCAGTTTATTCATCATAATTAACTTAACAATAAACCATTCAGATCGATTTCATTGTTGAAATATTACTTTTCAATGGAAGGCTCATTTAATTGATAGGAATAAGCAAGACTGAAGTGATACTATACAAAGATTGTCGAACAAAATTAATGACTGCCTCGAGATAAGAGGTTCTTGAGAATAAAGCATTAGCTCTATATTTTTGAAATACATAAAGTAAAATCAAAAATAACTCGAAACATCTTTTTTGATACAACACAAGACTGTATGTAGAAATTTTTCGTGTTTAAATTTGATATTTAAACTCTTATACTTGATTCACTTATATGTATAAGCTGAACATCAAATTAAAATTAAACAATAATCTTGGAATTGATCGGGTAAGAGACCTAAAAGCTTCAGCGAGTTCCATTAAAGAAAATACTTAGTAACAAGAATAATTGTTGGAATGTCAAAGGCATTATTCCGTTTGTTTGCACTATTACTATCACTTATAGTACTTTACAATAGAATTATGCAAATCCTTGACATGCGTGATGTTTGAATATTAATTCAATCATATGTAAATTCTATCCATTCATCTTTTCGACTGATTCTAGTAAAATATAATGTGGACATTGTTCAACATATAATTAGATTTTATGTACGTGAGTAGAACAATAGTTTTACATTATATGCTAACATCTTTGTATATATTTTTATAACCATGTCTATAAACCTGGTCATAAGTCCCGATCATGAGCCACCGTTCATAATGCCCATTGGTCTATGACGGTGAATTTTTAGGACCAAATTTTTTTTAAGCTGCTGAAATTTTAAATCGAACATTTTTTGCTGTTACAATAATATATTAATATTACAATCTTAAAATGACAATATTGAAAGTATATACGTAATTTTTTTGTAAAGCGTGTTATGTTACTTAAACTAGGTTAGGTTTTATTCTATTAATTTCCACGTACTTAATGTAAAAATGTCTAAGTCTTTGATAACTATAGTTACCGCACTATTGATAATCCGTAATTATTGATAGTCGTCATAAAAAATAAATTTTCACCAGAACAATGTTTTCAATGTTACACTTACAATTAGTAAGGATATAAGTTTAGACGATTTCGCACACGATTAGGTTTTCTGATACCAAAAACTTTCGGAGGGACACTGTCGGTAATTAGGAATGTATGCTGAATGATAACGAACCGAGGCGGTTGCCTTTGAAATGATAACTAACTTGGGATAGGTATATTCGAAAAGGTCCGATTAATATAAGGCGGTGATTAATTTATGTATCGGAACCCTTTTCAGAGGTATTTGGTTCGGTAATGGAGATTAAAGTTCAGTTTCGGTAGCACTTTTCTAATAATTCTAGTGTAAGCGTTTTATTAAAACAAACTTCCAATCAAAATAATATTGTCAAATGAATAAGTTAAGCTAGAAACAAAACATGACAAGAGATAAAGCATATTGAAATAAACGTGTGTAATTTAAGGAAAATTAACGATGCTATATTAAATTAATGAACATCAAGTACGCTTGTGAAAGTATTTTGGTATTACATGAAAACTATGGAAACAAGGTTTTCATTCTTAACATTTTCAAATTACCATAGCAAAATCGACAGTAAAGGCGTTGCTATGGAAACCTCTTCTTGAATATACTTGAATTTAGAAAGCGAGTATTAAGTGAGTCACTTTCAACTATCAACGATAAAGTCCTCAAGATTCTAGTTGACGAAGGACGAACTTGCTTTCGCATAAGTCAGCATTTAATAAAAATCGACGTTTGTTTGTGTCGTACCGTTGAACCGTGCGATAAGGCTTTATCAACTTATTGCTTGCGTTTGCATAAATGTTTAAATAAGCATATAGAATCAATGATTATGTTTGTTATTGCTTCTGGTGCGGCAATATGTTGATACTATTTATTTGTACTAGTACTATTAATTATAATTTTAGTTACACACACACACATATATATATATCACTTAAAGATTACGTTATTAAGAACAAGCGAAACATACATGTGACGAATGTTTTAGAATCCTTACAGATATGACAAGTGAACAAGTCGTTGGAAAAAAACATATTTAGCTAACAGTAATTGGTAACGGTCCTGACAAAGATGGATTTAAGCGTACCTTATTACTAGGATTGATGAGGGCATAGGGCAATCCAGTGGGAGTGTCAAATGCCGGCAGCAAAGCATCCGCCACTTCGGCAGCTTTGTCTCTGAACATTGTGTCTCCGGTTAGCGCGTAGCATGACAGGAAACCGCCTATAAATCGAATCGTTGTTTCGAACACTGATAGATCGGAATCCTGAAAAGAAATCGAACCTTCATATACGCGGAAGTACATATGTATATCTGTTGACTTTTACGGCTAAACAAAAGCGATGAAACTAAATATTGTTATTGAGTTCCTTAAACTACTGGTACCACAACCACGCAAGATCCGCAGATAAAAAATATTGTAATTTTGGCTACTGTGTCAATTTCTATAGAATTCATATGTAACTTAGGTTAAGAAACAATTGAGTTCTAAATTTAAAATTGTATCTTTGTGCTATTGCGAGTGTATAATTTCGTATGACGGCTCTCAAATGAGTGTAATATAAATTATAATACTGCACATATTCCACGAAATAACAGACATGATGTGGCTATTTTTACGATTTGACCTCGACATGTGGGATTGTCACACACAATTAACTCGAGAGAACCTTTTGTATCTCTTTGTACATTTTAGTAGTGAAAATTAAATTTAGTTGCACTGAATATTGCATGATTTATATTTTTGTAATATTTTAATGAAGCTTCAGAAATTTAGGACAAAATGATTTTTCTTGCTATAGCTTCATCAAAATGTATGAAACATGATAGTAAAATCAATTATCAACACATTTCACTAAGTACTCATAATAATAAAAAGCAAAACTTTATATGTTAATATTACTATCTTAGAGCCCAGAAGGCATGTCTTAAGTTAAGAAGGCGTATAAAGGATGAGTTCTGTTTAAATATATTTATTACTAGATAAAAATCATGGTTTGTAATTAGATTATTGAGTCTATGTGTTGTATAGACGCCCAAATGACAAATGAACCGATTTTGATAAAACAATTAATAGTTTTGTCTGAATTCTGGCATAATCGAGATGTGTCTTAGCTATATATTGTTGTGTCAGGCATAAATTATTATTTTTTTTTATGTTTTAAGTAAATAATTATTAATAACATTTATTTCTAAAAAAGGCTTAGGTAATGAAAAATCATAACAGCCGCTTGATTCAACCGTAATTGCTGATGTTGTAAAATATTACTAATCAAGGCATTTTTGTAATAAATTCAGTAGGTAGTACAAGGTTTCCACATATCTATTTTCTATAGAATTTACTTATGCCACACAACTTCAACACACACTCTTCAGTATGTGCATGATACTTAAAATGGAATATACAAATAATTTCTTATTTACCATTTAAATTCTGAACAAACTTAGTCTAGTCAAATGTATTTTAGAAATGAATTCGGAAATACCGTGGAACAATAGTCTAAAACTTTGTTTATTTTAAACAGGAGAGATGTACTACTCGACTCGAATGCTATTCAAAGGCAGGTGCGCCAACAAGTTCAAATGAGAGAAAAAGTCGATTCTTTACAAAGCAATTCGATAAAGTTAGCACAGGACTTTAAATCACAAGGCGTCTCTGACACACACTTAAAGATACATAGCTAGATAAGGGAATATAACTTTTAAAGTTAAAATTATAGAGTTCGGATTTGGATGTATTTTAGGCGAAGGCTCCATTGAATCATCTTTTGAACAATGCATCCTATCAACACGGTACAGTGGCTGCCAACTGTTACATGCGAGAACGAATGTTGTATTGAAAAATATTCTGATATTTGTAATTTTTTTTCAAGCATCGATTAATGAATGATGAATTGTTTAAACAAAATTTTTTAATGAATTTTTCAATATTATAAAAAAGAACTTTGATTATTTTTCTGGTAATCCTCTTTTACAAAATTACTGCATTATAAATACGATTAACGATTAAGTAATCATAGTTTATATTTTTTGTGCTTTGTCGATTCTATTTACTATTTCACACACAAAAGAATTCATGTCCAATAGTTCTTTGTGAAATAAAAGTTTTCGTCTGGAAATTTCCTATTCTTGCCTGGGCTTCACTATCCCTGACACAGTCCAATGCATTTGGGTAATGAAAAAAGTTTTGCAAAAACCTTACGTCGATGCATGAATGCATGTAACAAAAAACAGTCTAGCTACAAAAGCCTTCATCGAGATGCTTTTGTGGAGCTAGATTTTAATGGTTATTCTTGAGACATTATTATATCATATAATAATGCTGGGTAGGTTTTACAATAGTTTTTACTGTACATTCTGATAAGCAAGGTTTAAAAGGGATTATAATAGGATAAGGCCGTATTTAGTTGTCGCAATTATTATTGCATTTTAGGTATGATGAATATGCAGCTCCATAATTGTCAAAGTGAGATTAACATCTCGCATTTTTATTCCAAGTCTATATAATTAAAATTAATTCTTGTGGACTTTGTTGTTCTTATAGAGCATTGTGAATTAACAACACAAGGTAAATATGTCATGTATATTTCTGTGTCTAATTTACTAACCATTACAAAAAAATGTATCAAAGCCCAGCAACTCATTTATAAGACCTTGGTTGATGATATCTAGCAGGCTTAAACTATTAGACACTTGTCTTTAGTTATAAGACAATTGTCTTTAGCTACTATTGCCATAAAAAATCTTAGTTGCGACTTACGATTTCGCTGATGCGGAAGTGTTCTGCGACCCAATCCCGACCTTCTCGGAATTCGTCCATGAGGCCCATGATGTAGAGTGTGTCCAGTCCATCCACGATGGTGGCACCCATGTCTCCTCCGCCGAACACGCTCGTCAGGTGAGCGCGTTTGGAGATCGGCTTCAGCTCGTTTTTGCCCCACGCGTATAACTTGTAGTTGTTCCACGCATGACGCATCATCTGGAAAAATAGTATATTGTCTAATAAAAATAGTATAGTGCTTTATATGTAGAGTAATTTAAATGGCAGACGGTAGAACATTGGCTAATCTAATATATAAAATTCTCGTGTCACGGTGTTCGAACTTCAACTCCTCCGAAACGGCTCGACCGAACTAAATCGAATACTAGCATTTAAGTTTCATTTTAATTTCGTCAGTTTTTTATCATAAGGTCCGTCCCATTTTTGAAGTGCCCGGAGTTTTTATAAGGACGTCAATTCATACTAATAGCATTAATATAAAAAGCTTAAAATGACAATTTTAAAGGTATTGTTTAAATAATAAGTATTCGATATTTACTGATTAAATAATATAATGTGTTGGCGATTTTCCAAACAAATATTAAAAAAGGAATAGAATAAGGGTTTGATCAAAAAGTAATAAAAAATCTAGTGTAATATTAAACTACATTCAGTGGTGCTACTGATATGAAACAATGTAGTTTAGAACTATGCCAATTATTACATTATTATTGGAGTAAATAAAGTTATAACAAGGTAATTAAACAAAAACATGGAATTATTATCATGGCTATAAACTATTTTATTATATGTTAAGTTCCAACATAAAAAAATGCAGTTAAGATTTTCAATAAACAATTATAGAGACTTATAAATTAATTGCTTATAATATTATAATTTAAAAGCAAAATATAAAAGATAAATATAGATTTATAAATGAGTTAGGTAAATTTAAATAATAATGAAAGATCTATGTTGCGCTTTAAATTTAAAAGTGCGAACACATCGCAGAAGTGTCATCACGTTTATTTATAAAGAGAGATCTGCCTAGTGGCCTACATTTAATTGCAAAAGTAGAGTTCAAATGCGTTTACTCTAAATTTTTTTTTACTTATTGAGTCACTATGCTAAGTATGCAATGCTGTCAGTTTGAAAAATAAAAATTAACCGATCCATACTTCCACTAATTAATAATAACAAAAAATCGGCAAGTTGTCATGTCTCCTGAGTTAGTCTCACACTCAATTATTTCATAAAAAGAAAGTATATACAATAATAATTTTAGAAGTTTTTATGATGAAGCGGGTTTATGCTTTATCATCGTGAAAAATGACTGCCGTTGCAAAGAAGCCACTTTCATAAAATACAGTTTCAAAAGCATGAAAAGCCCCATAAGACACGCAAGACGCCCGCAGCGTAAGTTTTAATCTCGCTCCCGCACGACGTCCACACTAATGAAAGGATATCGTACTTTTACCGAAGCCATTCATTATTATTAGGCCAGGAAAACTTTACAAGCAGGGAGTCGGAAAAACTGGTGCCAAATCCACTTCAGGAAATTTACGGTGTGATTTATTTGTTCTTGTTATACTCGTATATCTCCAAGTATAAAACACAGACATTGCCTCTGTTTTTCTGCTTCCTTTTTTATTTTAACGGATTTTGGAGACTTTCTTGTTATTTAGATATTTTTTCACGGAATATTTATGTAAATTATAACCCAATTAAACTTTTCTATTCCATAAATAATTTATTTTTTGTAATCGAGTTGTCATGTACTCTATTACTAACTTGCAAAGTTGCGGATTCTGAGCCGATTGCTAGTTAGGAACAAATATGTATACAGAAATTAAAAGTTATGAGTATATCTAAGAAAAACTGTACCTCAACTACTGTAGATCGCTTATCTACAATATTTTTCGGAGTAGTTACTTTTCTCCAGGAGTCTACGGTTTGTTGTGGATCAATATCACGGGTGACCCGATCCAATTGATCCGGTTTATCCAAATGAGCTATCGCGACCATCAAGAACGTCACTATGAATATAGCGCCAACCGTTACAAAAAGACGTAGTTTTCGCATTCTCATTGTGAAAATTCTTTATTAATTGATTGATTCGTCACCGACACACTTGCTATTGAAACACGATATAGTCTGTTGGTTATGCAGTTATTACTGCTTATTTAAAATATTTATTTAATTATGATCCAGCTGTAGAAACGTGTGATCGCGAACCGGAAAACGCGAATTCTGATAAGTCACTTCAAACACTGGAATAATGTTTGTCTAAAACCAATTGTAATCTTCATATGAGGTTCACGTGTCGATAAGGAACACGATACGCGATAACATTTAGACATGAACGCAACAAATCTGTCCATACAATTGGCGCATCACTAAAAAATGGTGACCGTTTATTTACTGACTAAGGAGTAAGCAATAAACGTTTATAAACAATCTGTGTAGGAACAATAGAAATCTGATGCATTTGTATAACATATTTGTTTATTGGCATTTAATTGTGTTTTCAAAGCCAACATATAAAAATTTAATACCTCAAGGTAGGTTTTCATCAAAAAACAACTAAAACCTAATTAGACATTTCAAATATGTAAATGCGAATATCATTATTACGTAGGTATATATCCTTTACATCCTCGTATATAGGTCCTTACTATAACATCAAAGAAATGTAATAAATAAAGACGTATTAATATACAGCTTGTTTAAAAATTTACGAGCAATTCATAAGCGTCATAAAAACGGTAATTTCCACGTTATTATTACAAGGAATAATATCAACAATATCAGAATAATTTGCCAACAAGACGTTGTGAAAGAGGCGTACTTGGAAACGGGTCAGAGTTTATCCGATTTAATGACCGAATAAGTAGACTGGACCATGAGGCCAAGCAAGTTTCTAAGAAGCATATTTTTTTCTATCAAAATACCCAAAACATTAAATTTATAACACAAATTTATATGCACATAGATACTTCTTAAAACTTATGAGAATTATAAAATTCTGCATTGATTTTATAAAGAGAAAGGACAACGTTTTCATTTCAAATATATTTATTTTAGTATAGATATATAGGTTATTTCTATCTACTTGCTCTATCATCCAGTAATCTCGGACATATCAACTTATTGTATCAGAGCGTAAGTTCTACTTCAATTAGAATATTATTAGGGCCAGAATAAATTATATATGTAAGTACAGTATAGGCAAAGTAAAGATATAGTGTCCTAACCTATAAAATACCAAAAAAGCTACAAGCGTCTTGTAAGCCTGTGTCAGCAGTGTAGTAGGTCTGATGATAAGGGAACTTTTAAAATTTATGACGATTATAAATTTGCTGAGCATTCATATCATATTCGCTTTTTAAGTTTTTAAACTGGTAGCACGAAATTATATTTTGCTAGATTGGTCCTTCCTATGACGTTATACGAGTCGTTTCAAATATCTAATAATATAAAGACGTTTATGAAAATCTCGGGTTCTTTAGAAATATTCGGAATTCGAATATGTACTACCTATATTATCATTGAACTTAGAAATCCCCAATTATGTTTATTATTGTTCAGGGGCCCTTGCCAATTAGTTTATTATCGACGAGATTTAAAAGCAATTACCCGATGAGGTGACTCCTAAAACGCAAACGCATCGTATTTTGCTATAAAGGCGTCAGCGTGATTTATTGAGGAGCGAATTCGACGTCACAGTGATTGATAGCAGGCCACATCTAGGCAGCCGACAGGACACGACGCTGCAGTGTGTCACAATTTTTCCCCAGACCAATTTACGAGAAAATCTGACAGAGCGTGAAGCGTGTAGCATATTTTGAACGATGTGACGTGCAAGATTAAATTATTTCTTAACGGCTATGACAAGCGAGACTGCTGACTTACAGGACGGATTTTACATATCATTAAATATAAAATAGCAAATATTATTAAATAGGTACTATCTGTTGCAACTTGCGATAACTTTTTTATTCAATCTTCTAGGTAAATTGACTTACGATATAAATTATTTATAAGCCTTATCATTTGTTACTAAGTTTTGATAAAAAATAAAGTTAAGAGACATTTATAATATATTAATAGTTTCACTAGCGGAGTTTTTCAGTTTATCATTTGAGAAGAGAGGTTGTTAGCAGAGCCATAACAGTAAATCTGAAAGGGCGAGATTTATTCTAGTAGGAGTGCAGCGGGCGTCCGCACTCTCACTTAATTACCGCCTGCCGAGATTGCTTCTGGCACACACTGCTATCCTAGTTACTAGTTGATAATTATTTGTTACATTAGTCGTCATATTATTTTAAATTACTATTTATTTTTAAAAAATCTTAAGAAACTTCATCGCTCTTATTACTTAGTGGATACAAGTACCAATTATTTTGCACATAAGAGAGTCTTGATGAAGGCCCCTTCTCAACAGTAGGCTATTACTGACAAACGGAAGACCCCGAAGTCATCGGATACGGGACCAAAGTGGGTAACCTCTTCCGCACAACCCTCCATACGTCTTGTGTTTCCACTTACGGTTTCTAAAACTAGTGTACTTAGACGCTTTACATTTCAAGTGAATGTAGTTTCTTAGCAACTTACGATATATGAGACAGATTAATGAGCCATTAAATACTATGTTTAAGTAAATGAAAAATCTTTTTCTAAGCGTTTATTTTAAACAAAAATTGTTCAACGTTTTACATAATAATATCTTACTACTCATTGTATTTAGCCATAGCCAAGATTCATGGCTTGTTGTTTTTAATTTAGTCAGTTTTAAATAATTCAAAGTTGATAAAATTTATAACGAGTATTCGAAATTTCTACTAGCTTTTATCTCCAAATGTGAACGGTTTCTGTAGACAGGGAAAGAGTTGCCATGGAAACCTATCTAAGGGTATCTCTTAGTCGGTTGTAAAAACCGGTGTATTAGTGTATATTATATCATGTTTTAACATCAGTGACTAAGCCACATACATCTCAATAGCACATATTTGCAATATCTTGATCGTCTCCCGCTGTTTGTACAGCGAAGTAGTATACATCATACAATAAGTGCTTCACCCACGCCCTACCCGTGGTCAGAGGTGTCACAAATGACCGTCTGTCGTTGATCGATTGCGCCATTTATAGCTCTAATGTTTTATACAAAATATTTGTGCACTTTGCTGCACAATACTTATCTACGTAACTGTGGTTTAACGTGTCTACATATGTTAAAGTGATTTTTTCCCATTTGAAGATGAGTTAAATAAGATTTCTGTGTCTATATCAAGTTCGGTTTTTACGTCGGCAAACGAAACGCATTTTCTTTTACACTCTAGATTTCCGTGGCGTTTAAAACATTGTGCCATAGAAGCAAATAATATGAAAAAAATGCAGCACCAAAAATATTTAAATGAAAATAATAGAAATATAATAATAATAATAATGAAATAATATAAATACATATAATACAAATACATTTAAGTTAAGTAAACAATACAGGCACTGTCATTAAACAAACCTCTCTGAAATTAACTTGCAACTTTATTTAATGACTATTTCGTACAACGTTTCAAAATTATACAGTAAGTGTATAAACACGGACAGATTAGTTAATTTAGAAACCACATTCTAAATTCATATAAATTTTCTTTTTATTTGACAACTTGTAATTTATTTTATGTATATCGTTGCAAACACTAATAGTAAAGAAGATAATTTTACATAGCGTTAAGAAAATGATGTGAAGACAACCTTAAAACATAATTCAATGGAAAACAATATGTATAAAAAAATATATCCTGTTATTTACTTAATTTCAAACCCTATTTATTTTAGCTTAATTTTAATTCCAATATCACAGGCACGGCACTTTAAAAGGACTATCAAAGCGGAAAATTAAAATTTAAAGAGGAGCGAAACAAGTCACCTCGATAATGGGACGCGGACATTCCTATTCTCTTTGAATTTATTACAGTACTTTGCCGCTAGCTGAAATCGATACGATCAATATTCAAAACACTAACGACTTTATAAGTATATACATCTGTCTCCATCCATTGCATGGCTACAGAAAGAGATGTAAGTAATTGATATTAATATAAGCATTACATTGTCACTAGTTGGAAGTGCAAGTACCCTAGCACGTACAATCTATTAAACATTTTGAAACTTAATTATAACAAAATAAACTCCTCCCTGCACTGCTTACAACGGTTGTAATGTACTCATAACAAGTGCTCGAGGCACTTCCATTGCTGCGCAAAGTTACAAACTATCTAAACACTCAACCGAGTTGCCCAAGGCACGAAAATAACTTCTCGTCACCGCTGAAGACTGAGTTTTCTCTAATGGAAAATCTGCATAATGGGCTCCTCCCTGATTCGATTCATCGGAAAAATGTTGATCGACTCGACCTTAATGGACGCTTATTTGCTTATACAGTCAATATAAAATGAACAAGGACGTCTTTGAAACTGACTCGATGAAAGGCCGGACTATAAGACCCGCCGACAAATATGAGGTCTTGTAAGCGATATCCAATATTCCTTATCCTGGAGCAGAGTTTGTTCCATGTACATTATAACGAAAAATATCAAATATTCTATCTAGTGACGGCATATATCTCATTTCAGTTAAAAATAAATCAAAGAGTCCCCGTATTAATATCGTAACAAATTAGCGATATGAACAAGCATAATAAATAACATTTAATTCGGAATTTATAATTTTATTTAACAATCCAATATTCAACCGTAACTCTGATAAACAAAAAACTTGTGTTTATTCATATTTCAAAAAAATAAATCAACGGATCACGAATAAAGACATCACGAACGCAAATGAAGGAAACCATTTGTAAGAATTTCCGATGAAAAATTTCAGGCTGTAATCCGGTTTCTGTTGTATCTTTTATTATTCGCACAATGCAAAACCAATTTTGTACGAGCGGGATTCAAATAAATATTTTTGATAGAAAAGCAGCAGCGATCGTTTATCATTATCACGTCGACTGGCCTGGCCGCACCTAGACCCTTCTAAAATATACATCGAAATTGGAATACGAAATTTTTTTGCAAAAACAGCGATCAGAAGTGTTTGAGTAATATATTTAAGTGTGATGTTTGATATTGAAGCTTTACGAGCTTAATCAAACATTTAAACTGTAACATTGCATTAGCATTTGCTTTTAGTTTATTAGGCGAAATCACTTACTATCTATAAAAGGAAATCACTCGTATCTGTAACATATATATTCTTGATATATACTTGTTTCTAAGTTTTAGCAGTGCAACGGCATTCAAGTAATAATGTAAAAAGTATACATATGATGAATGTTGAGGATTTATTAGTTCAAAATTTGAATGTAATGTCTCGCATAGAGAATGAGATTGCACGGCATGCAGATTGTTGGCCGGCGTCCAATACAAGCCCAGTTCTGTGATTAAAACTAGGCGTTTGGGGAACCTGGCATCCAACGGACGTTTTTAATAATTGTTAGAATACTTAATTTTTCATTAAAATATATTTAATTTATGTTTTACTAATAAACTGAGAGTTAAATTTATAAGTATACACAACTTAGAGGTACAAGATAAGATTAAAACAAGTATCAGCGCAACTACTTTATTATTATTCATAAATATTTCATTTTACATAAATTAATTATATTATACTGATGAGCATTAAGTTTTGAAGCCTCTATAAAAAGGCTCCCATTAAATATTAGTTTTTCTCGGAGTTTGTGCTTGTTAATAGGGGATTGAATCCAATGCCGCAATATTTTTCTTCAGGATTAGGATATTTTAACATTTAAAAGTTTTATCGTCTGATATATTAAATTAAATCTGAAAAGTACACAGTATTTATTGCATAGAAAGATAAAGTAATCCTACGCATTTGGATGTTAGTAAAATAAAGTAAATTTATCAGCCACGTATGAAAAATAAATGAGACTGATATATTGTCTTGCGGTCTGACATAAAAACAAAGATCGATGCGGAGGAATAAAATATAATTAGGTAAACAACTTAACGATTTGGTTAATACAAAGGTGATAATTGTTGTAAGAACGTAGTAGTAGTATACCTCTGTGAAAGTAAAGTACAAGATATGATGAAAATAAAGTGACTTACTCGTTTTAATATTATAAGACGTATCTAGCGCTAAGTTTTATTTTAGAATCATACACATAAAATTAATACTGATGGAAACGTGAGGTCCTTCTAACTATCAGTTATCAAGTAATACCATTTCTTAAATCACACCTACAATATTTTGGATGTCGAAAAAATGTTAACTTGATAAATAAATGTTTCCATTGTCATACGGGGAATTCTTAACGCAAAGGTGTGAATTTCTTCTTAATATTTAATATATTCCAACCTCCATTTCCGTGTGAGCCGGCAGGTGATTCTTTTGTGTATTCCGTAATGAAAAACTATACTCAGATTTTAAAAGAAATCTTTAAGATGATACTAACGTCGTAGCGTCGGACTAACGACGCTAAATATAACTTTCTGTACTCCGAATATATCGAGGTTCGATTTCCGCGAGGTCACAATCTGATTAGGTACCGTGTATTTTCTAAAAACTTAGAATTCTTTTGTCACCATTAAAATATATTAAACGAACGTCTTCAATGGAAAAGTTACAAAAAAGTAACACGTTTTTGGAATTCTGAACTAATAATTTTCAAATAGTAAAAGCTCGCCTACTTAGAAAAAGCTAGAGAGTCAGATTAGGTATATCATGAAAGGAAGGTTTCGTATGATTCTTTACGTCTATTGTATGTAAGCTCGTAACGACCACTGCGACATCTGTTTGTAGAGACGGACGTCCGCGATCTACCACAAACACAGCCTGCATCCGCAATACTTGCCAGTCTGTAAACTGGTTCATACAACTTAATACCCATGTCATTACAATACATTGTAGATACTTTCACCTGTGATAAAGTGAATTCCAGTATCGTCTTGTGGAGAGACAAGCGCAGACACTTATCGATTTCTTTAACTGTATAAATTAAGGTAACATTCTGTATGCTGCTTAATCAAATCGATTTACTATTGCCTCGTTATAAGACAATATTAAATACAAAGTATAGACCAGAGTCCGTTACTTGAAGATTTTTTTAATTTTATAAATAACTACCAGCGGCTTCGCTCGCGTTCATTTCGATTCCGCTTCTAGCTGTTTATCATATTAATTTTGGATAAGTTTCATATCTCATATCTCCTATTCTTACTTTATATATATCCCCATTTCAAAAATATAATATAACCTCTACCCTTCCTCGATAAATGTACTATCCAACACTGAAATTATTGTTCAAATCAGACCAGCGATTCCTGAAATTAGCGCGTTCATACAAATAAACAAAATCTTCAGCTTTATAATATTAGTATAGATTTACGTAAAGTTTCCAAGGCATCTTCAGCTTTGAAATTCAAGAGCTTAATTAACCATTTCAAATACCTAATTAAATTAAAAAAAACCTCTCATATCATGACTATTTTTAATAAGAGACGTTTCGGGCTTATATTTAAAACGATTACAATAACATAAGCTACTGTGCCATAAAACATGGGACAAATAAAAATAATTTCACGTCCTCGAGTATCCCTTTGTCTCATCAAATACAAATACCAACGATTATAGTTCAGTAAATAACTGACCAAATAGCACCTCGAGGGCTCGACCTGTCGGTAATGGTTATGGGATATGAAGAGCCCTCGCAAATATTAGTAGAAATATTCTTACGAAATTACGAGCGGTTAACTGGCGATATCGGCCTTCCTTTTTTGTTGTGACTAACCTTCATTTCTACCCTAGTGGAAAACGAATAAAATCACAATGTTACCGTGACATTTCTAAAGGTTCTGTCAAATAATATTATCATAATTTGTGTTTTGTAATATGTACGTGAAGCGAAAGCATCTGGTTTCTTTCTACGCGCAGTGTGAGTTCTAGCTTCTACAAAAACGCACGCAATTTCTTATTTAATAAAAAAAATATAATACCTTAATAATTTACGGACATAGCGAACTTTAGCTCGTGCCACTGCTTGTTTTAAAGAAAGTAAATTAAGCTTTATTATTGTTTATTATAAGAAAGTAAATTAAGTTATATTATTTTACAATCAGTGTTTATATATCAAAATAATTTCTGATATCCACGAAATAATATAATATCAAAGTCAAGTATTATTTTATAGAAAAAAGCTTGAAGCCTACTTTGAAATCTTCAGAAGCCTTCGAAAAGCTTTCACCGTAACAGTATTGAATAAGCAATACAAAGTATACGTACCATAGACATAATATATCTTTTGTATAAACTCCTATTCAAGCTAAGACGTCGGATCTCAAGTTTAAGCCTTGAGGTATAAAACCTGCATCTTAGGAAGTCTTTCAAAGCGTTGCACTTCGAAAATCACCGACCGTCCCACAATTTTTATTACGAGAGAGCTTCTTTTGCGCTTAGTAGATTTTAAGTTGTCGGATTCAGCTTAACTTCGTATGAAGGGACGTAGATTGAGTTTTATTTTGCAAAGACAATTTTGTGCAACAAATTCAAGATAGTAAGAGAGCCTATGAAAAGATAGCTTTTAAAAAAATATATAAAAGAACAAGTTGTTGTTTTTTTTTAATCTTAATTGATTTAGTATAAAATATAGGCTACCAAATGTTAAGCTTTTACACTTACGAAAACTAGTGAGTTATATAAAAAACCTGTTCAGAATTGCACTAGAATGTAATCAAGCACAATAATATTGGAAACGGGAAACCCTATATATTTTCTTTAATAAAACAGCCCACCTGTTCTTGAACGAACGCAGTAAGGTTATCTTAAAGAATTCTGTAATTCAGAGACATTTGGTGTTGTATTTTTTTTTGGAAAAAGTCCCTTTTTTAACTGTAATATCACGAATTAACAAGTTTACCGTGATAATGGTTGTGTTTTGTTCTGTGATAGCATCGTTGCGTTATCTGCAAACAATGGTGGGTCGCAATTTTCTGTAATACTGACTGAGCTATAAAAAAGGACATATTAGAAGCTTAGTAAGCAAAGAAGCTGACAGATTTAGTGATATAACTTTTGTACAAAAGTAAAAATAAACGGATATTTAACATTATCTGTATTATATAAGTATATTTTTATTGGGTCATTTGGGAATGTTCCATATATATTTATGTACTAAAATAAATAAATCTATGAAACTTATAATTCTTGTCAATGGTAAAAAATATCAGCTTCGTTATGTCATGTTTTGTTATGATCAAGCTCCAAGAAAACGAAATGAGAAAGATTATAAAAGCCAGAACAGTAAATCCAATTTCATCTACTTAATCAAGTAGATTTGATGTGCTCTAGTTTGTTACATTTTATTATGAAATGTAGGGCATATGATTACCGTGAACACTTTTAACCAGTGTGACCTGTGTAGTAAAACTAAAGAGCGTTTAAACTTAATAAACCAATACTCAGTAGCTGGCAAAAAGAAAAGCAGTTAATATCCTGTGAGTCGGTTCTGTTTCTTAGATACATGGAAAGGGCGGGTCGGGACAGTGATCATGCCGTGACCCACAATGACAATACGTTTACCGACGACGGTTTTTGTCACTTGAATATGTCATATGTAGACGTTGGAGTCCCGAGCGGTCGACATGTTGGCCAAGAAATACAATCCAAAGGCCACAACTTTTGTACTTTGCCAACTCGTTGGAGTTTAAGTTTTTTGGTAATTATAATAATTATATATACGAGATATGTAGATGTTTGTTCAATTTCATTTGATAATGATATTGATAATGACATTAAATTAGTGTTTAGATAAGTAGGCGGTCGCCGGATTACATATAATATGTTAACCGTAGTCTTAAACATATTATGTCAGGGTAAAATTGCAATGTACGATATCTCTTTTATAGGATTTTGCAGCATTGAAACTGCAGGAAACCCCGGAGGAATTCTGAATACATTATTGAATATTGAACCGTGACCGACGTAGATAAAATTATTCAAAATATCCTTTAATCTGAGGTATTACTAAAACGGGAATAGAAAATTGAAGAGAAAGTTTTGTCGCTTTATTTGGATTTAAAACTAATGATAAAATGAGCTTATTTAATACTTATTACGTAGTTTAGTAAGGAGGATTTTTTAAACATTTAGTTATTGTATATGATCTACTAGTAATTAAAACTTCACATTATCGAAAAGTGACGATACTAAAGACAAGGTTTTTAATAAAAGAACTAATAAAACAATCGTTTTATCTTACTTTTTTTTAAATATAAGATAAAACAATAAATATTTTTACTTATACAAAAGTATATTGAAGGAAATTATTAAACTTACGAAATCAGTTAAAAAATATTGAAAAACATTTTCATGGTATGATTTCAAATGAAATTGGAACATCTATTACTTGGTTCTGCAGCGAACATTCCAATTACACTTGTAAAAGAATGCGAAATAGCTGACACAAACTTGCAAAACGCTCGTTATTCAACATTCTAATAAGAATTGATTTCCGACTGAAATAGTATACAATTTTAAGATCGACCATTTAACCCTTAGCACTGTAAAATCTTCTAGACGTAGTTACAGTTTATAATAATATCATACGTATAACTATCCCAAACGCTAATATTACATACGTAGATTAAGGATTAAGAATGCACTCTTTTGGGTCGATTATCAGATCAGCTCTAAGATTCCATATTATTGCATTATCATACCATATAACATATGTACATAAGTTTAATTTCAATACCATAATAAGAAGTATCCATCTTAAAACTTACTGCCCAGATTTGATTATCTTGTTTGAGTGATGTTAGTGAAAACAAAAGATGGTTCTTAAAATTGATTGATGACAACATTATCCTAATAGATATTCCCAGTTCAACATTTGTAAAGTAGATATACGACAAATAAAAGTCCACCAAAACTGAGGCGAGATGAATTCTCCAACATATGAATACCGCGGTCGCACAACATATTATGAACGAAACCGCAATATAAATAAACATCAAATATGCTGAGCGCAAAATTTTAGTAGCGGGTTGAACACAGAATTGCGGAGTACAAATTCCAAAGGATTTCTCATATTACATGAGTAATATAACAGTTGTCGACATTGTATATATCTAAACATACTTGTAACAATTTTCTGATTACACACAATTTTAAAATTCAGATTATATATTAATTTACTAAGGTAAATTCATATTATTTTTTTAGCATATGAAAGCAAACAAGCGTAGAGTTCACATAGTCGTAAGCGATTTCTTTGGCCCATGAACACCTCTAAGACCAATAGATTTAAAGACGTGTTGCCAACCTTGAAACCAGAGTCATGTTATTTTAGTGTTCTGTTGGCAGTCTATTTATTTTTTTATTCCGAGTATTCAGAAAATCATAGACTGAAGTCGCATATCTAATAATGACTTTTTATATTAATAAAATTAATGAAAAATTAAAGTATGAGTTATAGAAATATTATGACGGTACAATGTGTTAAAAAGCTTAAATACTTTTGGCAACGAATAGAGCTTTCGAAATATCAACTAGAGTTTATTTTTCAATTTCCTACGTTTATGCTAAACGTTACACTCGTTTGAAGTGCAATTTTAGTCAAAACGAGCCAGGTGCACTTTGAGAGAATATAACCATCATATAAGTACGTATATTATAGAAATTTGGAATAGTATAATCGAATACCTAGATTTAAGTAAGAAAATTACTACAAAAGAGTTATTAAAAGTTATTGTTGGTATATGAGTATTCGTCTTTAACACGCCTTTATTAGCTTCCTTTGTAACTAACTAACAATGTATTGAAGTCATGAAAATCAATGTCAACCTAAGTTGACTAAGTTTCATAATCATTGCTGAATTTCCAGTGGAACTTTCGTTCGTATTTCTTAAACAAATAAGAATATATACATCTGCTCGAAGTTAACAATACAAAGTAAATAAAACAAATGGCAATCGTATTTACGAAGAAGAATCAAATCGGTTTAAAGCCCGAGCTTTTAAGACGTATATTAATATATTTTCAAGAAAAAGGGGATTGTAAAGAAAAGACAAAGTTAATAGCTTTTCCTGAAGAAAGGAGATGTTAGTTCACAGTCGTTGGATTTAACTTAATGTGTCCCTGTGACAGTAAGAAATGGAACGAATGATATACTTTTAAGTATTTCGTGGAGGCTAAATCTTTTCTTCGGGCTTTAGTAAGTTTCTTCTACTTTATCTAATTTGAGGAAGCAAAAGTAAACAATACTCTGAAGTTTCAAGGACCAATTAAGAGGTCTAATTTGTTCTGTTGTCCCAACGTTTAAAAAGCCGCAAGGCCAATCAAGCTCGGCGATTTCTTTAAGTTAATTAATTTTGTTCCACTGCGAGTTTAAAAAGTAAAAAGTGTGTATTAAGTGCGTTTGTACTTTTTAGTTCAACAGGACTTTATAGAACTTGTCTCGAGATTACATAATTGATATTCGATTAAATATAATGGGAAATCATAGTCAGTGAATATAGCCTCTATTCAAAGGCCTAGTTAGAACCATACTAAAAGCATTAAGCTAGATTGTACGTATGAGGTCCCCATTTGAGCGAGTAAATTAGTTCAGTTAAGGCCTGGCACGGTTGTGGGCTATTGCCCAGTCAACACTCGCCGATACATTTAACATATATTTAAACAATGCAACGTTACAATTAATGAAAATGAAAGTAAATTCTCGTATGATACAATTCTCGATAAAATGATTATATTTATATACTTTTCCTATGATTACAACTCTGCAACATAATGTGCTAATCACAATGCGTGTTCCAAATAATCATCGAAGACGTACAGAATTACCTTTTTTTATAAATTTCTCTCTTTGGTGAAACTAATAAAAATTTAAAAGAAAATAATTTATATTTCTTGGTGGCTGGATACCATTTGCAGCAGATATTGCGAAGGATCAAAACGTGTATCTGTTTATATTCCATGGATAGATAGCGCAGGATCAGCGTAATAAATATAATGCGATTTATGTCAAAGTATTAATCGAATCAGTAATCGCATCTGTGGTCACGAAGAGCATTGTTAAGGCAGTACCATTCTCACACGCCGCTTGCTTGAAGCAACCTCAGTTGTTCTATAAACAATAATTTTATTTCTACTTTGATGATAAGAATAATATATTATCATAGTTTCTTGACAATGATATATGAGTAATTAAAAAATCATAAAAAATAATTTATTTGTAATTACCTTTCCTTACAATATAATTAATACATTAAGTGTTTTAACATTCGATTATACATAACATATATATGAAGAAATAAATAACGAGGTTACCTTTAAGGATAATAAAATAATTTTACAGTAGGTAATAACTGATTTGTAGTAGGTAATCAACACAGTGATTAGCATTGGTTACATGATGTGTCATGCTGTTTTTTTTTTGTATTGTATAAACTTCACTGTTATACTATAAAAATTATATATATATATAGAATGAATATTTAAAAAAGGAGCCTTCTTTATATAGTATTATAGCATATTTAAATATGCTATAATACTAAAAAGAACCGATGACTAAAACATCTAATAATAAAATAGTTACGCCCACCATAATTATAATCTTATAAAAATGTGTTTAATGGCTACGCCGTTGCTATACCTAATTAGTAAATAAAAACTAGAATAATTCTCAACCGTATTCATAACATTATTATTCCAGTTGGAATTATTTAAAAATAGAATTAAATGTCCTTATTCCAAAATCTATAATTGAACTCAACTGCGACTTGTAAACGTCGTTACAACGGCCGCGACCGTCCCGTATCAGAGACCGCATAACTGTCGTGTCTCCGCAAACAATTCATTTTAGTTCCAATCTAAGTGTACAGACCAGATGGAATCGCGGTTGGCACTCGAGTGCAAACTGACCAATGCAAATACGGGTCGGCACTTTGTTTGAACGCTTTAACTTTGTATGCTTTGCTAAGTTTTTAATTTAAAACGGACTGCGTAAAACATACATTCACCTTGTTTTATTTATATTTAGAATAGTCACAAAGTAGAGTAATTTGTTACGTCGGATTACTTTATAAGTGCTATATAGACAGAAATAAAAGCTTTCGGTCGTGAAACAACTGTACAAGCTATAAAATCGATAAGCAGAGAAATTTTCCCGCATACGTAATGACAAGGTACCGCTAAGGACGTTGCTTAACGTCTTACTTCTTACAAGGAGATTGAATGGAAAACAAGGTGCTCGAACGAGGAGGTCAGGTGAGTTCGCTCGTTTTATATGCTAATCTGCCACGTTCTTATGAATATGAAAATTTTCTATTAGATCATGCCATCGTCACTCTTATGAGAGACTGTGAGTACTGTCTGTGGCATCGTTCAGCGTTGTACAGCGTTTAATATATTGAATAATGGCTGATACGTGCTTTGTGATGCAAATAGAAAATGTAGGACAGTCGACCACATTGATGGCGGAAGGCGAAGAGAAGTAAGGCGCCCGAATTATTAAGGTAAGGAATTCCAGAATGTTGCATAATTACGTAAAGTGAAATTTCGAATTATTAGCTTTACAAACTAAATTACCTAACAATATATTCAAATCTTGGATGGTACTTTGAACGTAATTTTAAATGTCGTATCGAAATGACTTTTATTATATGTATGTAGTTGAGATGAAAATGCTAATTGTGGTATAAAGCTAATTTAAGTTAGAACCCATAAAGAGTCTTTTTTATTTAGATTTTTACTATTTACTTAATGTTATTAAGAATGTTAGGCCCTCAGGGTGTGAGATCTTAAATTCAAAATTAATACCTACAAAGTACACTAATTATTTTTACCGAATTACGAGTGAATTTTGACTTCTAGGTAATTCTTATGAGTGTAGTTTGGAATTGAAAGCTTGTAGATTAAACTTGCGGTAACTATACTTTATGGCAAGTTGAAAACTTCATATTAAAGTATTTATAAGTACGTGGCACATATTACCGTATAAATTATCAAAATAAAAACAGCGATAGTTCTCTCAGATAAAGAAAGAAATCTGATAAAAAGATCGTGAAAAACACTATTACTATGATGGAAGAGCACTCAAACATTTTTTATACTAAAACGAAATAGTATCTCAAGTCATATTATGTAAAATTCTAATTTTCTAAGAGCTTTAGAATTTCTTGAGGGAAGAAAAATTGTGCATGTGATATCTCAATATATCGCCATCAACATCGAGTCTTAAGTATATGGAAAAATATTTTAAAGGACAGGTTTTTATCATCGTATGTTATTTTTTTCATGCAGTCAGAAATATAACAAATCTACAATCAGTAAATTACATATATCTGTAATAACAAACACCGTTATTTGTTTGATTACGAAATGTGATTGATTTTGTTTCCTTTTTATTCCTATTTGTCTACCTGATCTGCCATTGAGTGGCACATTTTTTTATTACAAGCCTACATGATACATTATTCGTCAGACATCGATAGCTTCACTTTATGATGAGTGATAGATCAGTTATACGACACTATATAATTATTGAGGAACCAGAGCTGTTTGATTTCATATAACAAAATAGGTGAAACTTGTTTAATAAGAGATGCAGGGCTACACAAGTAGGAAGTGTTATTCCCAAAGGAGGAATCTAGACAAGGCGTTGAAGGCCTTAAGGCTATGTTATGAGTGTGTACGTGCCTTCCCGTCAACCGAACTCCCGTGGGTAGACGACAATCTTATAACGCAATGTCCTCGAGAGACATAACTTTGTAATACTACTTATTAATATTAGGATGGTGTTTATGTGGATAGAGGGCTCCACAACGGTTTTATTTCTTCAGTAAATATTGAAGGGCAACATTTTTAACGATAGATAAATATTGTTTAAAGGTTGAATATTATGAATTCAGTAATAATACATACTTCACGCTTATCTTTACTTTTTATTATCCTGACATAGCCCTTTCACTTGCTCCACTGTTTTTAATCATCCTCGTTGATTTCAGGTGTTATATTCTGATAATATATGTGAAATGATGTCTGTTACATTTTCAAGTTTAAACCCCTGAACAAATAGTGATGAACTTTAGTATAGAATGCATTAGACCTTGGAAAACGACCTATCCCTAAAGTTAAAAAGGTTGAAATGGAGGACTAAATTTGTAAATTCTTCATTTACAGATCGGAACATAAAGACTATCAGTTATTATTACGACTTTATAAGTTTAAGATAATTCGTTTATGGCTTTTGTATCTATTAAGATTCACCACTGAATCAAACGTTAAGAGTGATAAATATTAGAAATTAAAACAATTGTACTCCGCACGGCCAACACCTAGTAATTACTATATGAATAATAGGAACCGATATATTGTACTTTTAAATCATCTTCATAAGCTTTTTGACGTTTATTAAATCACAATGAAAAGACGTAGAAAGTAGAGTGTAGGCACTCATCTTATCAGGTTTGAGGACGTGCTAGCGTGCATAATGTAGTCTCGACGACTCCGTGCTTGGGGAAGAATTAAATATACGCAGTCTGAGTTAGTGTTTGGCGACAGTGAATAGTTTCATTCCGTGAATAAAGGACAGACACCTAGTTAAAGTTAGTTAGTTGTTAAGAAATTAGAAAGTATTGTAAATATTGAAGGCATAGGGCTTTATATATCAGCATATGTATGCTCTTAGAGACGTCGAATTAAATAGAAAAATGTATAATTATTATTGCTTAAAGGCGGCGATACCCTTTTAAAAGAAACAATGATGATTCTATTTACGATATTCCATTACAAATATAGAAAAACAAAACTTATAATTGGTGGTCTGTTACTGAAACTGTAATTCGCAAAATCTATATATCGATCTCGGAAAAATTAAACACTGGCATAAGTCACTCTAGTACAAATATAAAAAAATTACCTATGTAATACCAGTACATAATAACACTATTTTTACATATGTATATCAATATAAATAATATATAACGAAGTAACTTAAATAAGTCGAGACGTTTTTACAAGTAATTTTACTTGACAAATTATACCAACAGCTTACGATGCATTAAAAATAAGCTGTAATTTTTATTGATGTATGAATGTTTTGTTATAACAAAAGACCTACCGAAATGGCCATCTTACAGACATTCCTCAATGTATCATTGCCAATGTTATCGCATACTTTCCAGCGAAATAATAAAATGCAAATGCTGAGAGCTAGTGTGCTATATGATCGTGTCTGTTTGCCGGCGGCCTTAATTGGACGTGGTCTAGTTAAAGGGCTATCGAAACGTCTGGAGCCGGTAGCAGCAATTAGCACGCGGTGTCGACACGGACACGCCTTGCATACACAACGAACACTCCTAAACGTTGGTCCATGGATCTTTGAACATTGTTATAGTTTGGACACCGATTTTGTGACACGACATCCAACTTACTAAACATTAACTTAAAATGAAGCAATACACAAGACTGAACAGCCTGTCAAAAACAACAGATCAAAATATAGCATACTGCTGACAAGATTTGAATGAAAAGCGTGAGCTTTGTCGGTTCACATAAATTTCTGAGACGAAATAAAGTTATTTAAATTAAGACTATAAACAAGACTAATACAAAAAAAACTAGAATAACTAGATTCCTAGTTGGGCGGTAATGACTTAAATATATAATCAAATATTTGTGTACAGAAGAACATAATTAAGTATTGATTTAAAATGTACTAAAATTAAGAATCCGGTAGCAAAAGAGTTAAAATTTCAGAGGCTCTTGAAAGCAAATAATACTCGCTACGTGCCTTGGACAGGCGGCGTGCCTGCAGAACCAGCTGCACCGCACCGATCCTAGTTTCCAGGCAAAACGCCAACTAAACGTTAAGCCGTTTTAGACCCAACGTAGACACGATACTCTGGAATTTAGCTCAGATTCTGTGTATGTATTAATAATGTAATATAAGCGTTTTCTGGCAGAGTTAAATTATTTAAAATACTTACATAGTGTACATCACAATATTACACTTAAGTAGTGATTGAGGGCAAATAAGAACTAATTAAGCAATTATTAAATAACCGAGTTTGCACAGGTCCTAAGTTATCTTAAAGGAAACCGCATTGTAGCCGTCGCTGCCTAAGATACTTTACTTTCTTAAGTGTTTAAGAATGTTAGCAAAGAGGAATAAATAACTTACTTCATCGGATTATTAGCATTTCTGTTAATTATTATGAAAAGAGTTACAATGTCCAAATCTTTTTTTATAATGCCGTTTTCAAATCGAAAGTTAAAAACGGAACATAAAATGGAATGAATCCCAACTGTAACCAAATCCCACTCTGTTCAACACTTATACAAAATCCATTTAACTTAATTCAAGTTCATAAATTAGTTTTCCATGCTTTGATGTCGGACTTTGAGGTAGGGTGTACAAAATTTTAAGACTATGCGTTTTCCTAGACACGTATGGAGGAGAAACTTTAGTAATAAAACTGGGTAAAAGAGGCTCAGAGGGCTATAGCTTTTAGCAAGTTACAGTTTCACAAAGAGGCAAAGAAAAGTGGAAGAAGTGAGTTTGCGATGGTCAATAAACTTAGTTGGAGAATTCGTGATGTGGCTTTTAATAATAAAAAACTTCCTGTGTCACTTTTCAATTGAAAGAGAGAAGTTCTACACGCTAACATAAACTATAATTAGTTTTTCTCGCTACATTGACTAAAGTTAGGTTAGAATGGTAATGAATGAGTGAAGTACGCATTAGATTATCTTAAATCGCTCTTCACTACTAGTACCAATAAAATCGTATAGAAATTAACTGATCTCAAACAATAATTACAAAAAACACCGTCTTCTCGAAATCTAAAATCAAATATCTTATTTAGACTGTAAGTCCGTAAGTATTTTAATAAAATAATCAAATCCCAACGTCCCAAAGCTGGGTTCCACAGTTTCAAAGGCACAAGTTTTCCACGAAGGCTGTAATTAATTTAAGTCTTATTATTGTTAATTCTTCAATTTATCGAGTCTAGAAAAACAAGCTCGCAAAGTCGCCGCCGAGTACTTTAAGTAAATCCTCCTTTTTTGCAGCATCAGCAATTAAAAGCATCCAGTTGAGCGCAAGAGTAATAATTAACGAAATGAGTTCATTGAAAATTGTCGAGTCAAGAGCTATGTGTTTGGCACGAATTCAATAATAAAGGTCTATAAAAAGCAGTTTCTTTGCGTTTATTAACCAAGTAGAACGTATGTTGCTACTGCTTATGTGTCTGCACAAGGATAATAAGCGATGTTCTGTATAGGTAGGTGAAAACCATTCAAGGTTATTAAAATATAATGGATCGTTTTCGTCACTTAAGTTCTAACACCAGTCCACACACAACATCAATAAAACCACTTTAAATAACAAGACTAATAAAATACAACATGGTCAGATAATTACTATATATTATTAAATAATAACGCTCATATATTTGGAAGGTGTAATTGAAAGTCTATAATAAAGAATTGTACTATAATACTATCTAAGTATATAAGTAATTATGCAAGGTATTCATCCTCCTATAAAATTACTATTTTTCATTAAGTTTGTTACTTAAGCGACGAAATATAATTATCGTAGCGAAGGTTTATGCGGATTAGTGTAAAATTATTGTCTACATAATAATATCCATGAGATCTTTTTAAAAACACTATTTAGAATAAGTAATGGTAGATTTTTTTTAAGAGAAACTGACACTTGATATTCAGCACTAAAGCATTAAATTATATAACTTCTGTTGCCATAATAAAATATGTTACAGCTTTATAATTAAAAATAAACTATATTGAAGTCCAATTGTTATATTGAAGTCTGATTCGTTGTGTTATCTCCTTCAATTTAGCTTATTAATATTGGATTATAGGATTATGATTCACATGATCCAATTACAGATTATACACTGTATTTACTTAAATAAGAATCAATAGATATAACGTATGAAAGAACAGGTGCTACGTATGTCTCGTTTCGAATCGTAAAACAAAATAACATTGATTTTCCCCAAACTCCGATAAAGGTGATGTGGACCCTTTTTACGAACCCACATGTGCCACAAGTTTATAAAATCAATCTAGATTTTTAAACTACAATCGCGTCTTATGTCTCCAAGAGCTATGATTATTTCGAACAATGGCTATTATTCACGTTATCAATTTCCATGACTCAACGAATATGTTAACGTTCTCTAGTAATTATAAAAAATAGTTTAAGAAGGCTACCTTAATTGCTATAAATGATTATTATGAAGTGTAGTAGTTTAGTGTATTTTATATATTTTACTTATCGAAGCTTTTTAGTAGGGTAAGAAAATAAAACTCTCTTTTGTTAATTTAAATAGATGACTGGTATTACTAAAATATGTTATTTAGTTGACAGCTGTAAATAAGGTAAATCGATGGCATATTGAAATACCCACTAATAATGTATAGTGCCACCTTTACTAGAAAATATATAAAGGTTTTGTTAGGTTGAATTTTAGATGAAGACATTTAATTAGGCTGAGAATAAGGAGTTATTCGATAAGTTAGTACATTTATAGACAATTTATGTACGAAGATTACAAAGTAAATGCTTGTAAAAATAAAAGGAGCCTAAAACTATTTCATGTTATGTATCTTTTTATGGCCTTAAATATCAGATAAGACAATAACAGAACGTATTACCGATTAACATTTAAAGTTGTAAGACATCCGTACATATAGTGTATTTACTGTATCCTAAAACAATGATAATATGAAAATACGTTCCTTATTTGTTAATGTATAAAATATGTGAACAACGCACCGACCCGCCTTAACACGCAACAATACATGATTAATGCTCTTCAGGAGCAAAGGAATGATTTATTAAACGACGTGACGACATACCGCGTTGTTGTCACAAAAACCCACATCACAAATTGAATCGGCAGATATACGGAGAGACATCTTTCAGTAACTCAAAATTAAATTAAGTTTCAAATTTTCATTAAAAAATATCTTGTTGGCAGAAAATTTTGTTCGACATGAACATGAGTAAATAGTCAGTTGGTAGTCGCGTTGAAGTGTCAAGACTTCTGCTTCTGATAATCAAGCATAAAATTTAAAAAAAGAAACGAGAAATTAAGAATGCAAGGACCAACGACAGAGATAATACGATAAACGAAGAAACACATCACGACAGGGGGTAATGTTTAATGTAAACTCAAGAAGACGCATCGTGTATTTCATTAAGAAAAGCTTTCATCAACAAACATTTATTAAAAGGCGATAAAAGCAGACGTTATCTTCAATACTCATTTATTTTTAGCAATAAGTTCGCTAACTCTCAGAGCAAAAGAAATAGGGATATACATTTGTCGATAAAGACATTCTTTTTTAATCGGCGGATATTCATCGCTTGCAATAAAAAAATTAAATGTTCTTTACTAAAAATTTCAAGCTCTCGAACATTGATTCAAACTGGATTTTAGGAATTAAATGAAAAACTTTAACCGTCGTAATTCACAGTCGAATTTCTAATTAGAATTCATACTTAGTTGCGTATTCTTGCTGGAAACTGAAAAGATTGGAATGTAAAATTAGCCCAAAAAGAATGACGATAAAAACATTCAAATGGAAGTGATCAGAAGATAATGTACAACTTTTCTTGTAAACTGATTTAATTTCTTAAAATATTATTTATATGAAATATGTCAGATTTGAAAATAGTTCCGAATTTAAAATATTGTCAGTATTTCTGATAAAATTAGAAGAATGGTCAGACAGACAAACAGACCTATCCATAACAGTCCTTTACCAGACATCCCATACACTTTTATACCTTTCTAGTACTAAGATAACTAATTTTCTCCCATAAATCACGATAAGCAGCGAGAGTAACGTCGATATTTTCACAGCTAACATTAAGCACTTACAAATGGGCAACATTACAAACATTGCGCGAACTGTAATTATTACAAATTACGCGAACAATTGGCGAATGAGAAAACTGATAATGACGCCTCTAAGCTTGGGCTGTTGTACCACGTATTTACACGTAATACTTAAGAAGAACCAGTTAAAAATTAAGTGACAAAATGTTAATCAACGAGTCATAAAAATCATGAAAATTTATATTATACAACACAATCACAAGATTCATGATGCCGTTCAATCTTATTCAATTGAGACAATTAAGTAACAAAGTGGGCAACTAATGGTCCGAATAGAATTCACGACTCTTGCTTAAAAGTTGTAGAAATCCTATAGTTAGGTACCTTTATCGATTTAACACAATAAACTAAACATAACTCATAATTATTCAGCGTCACAGAAAATAAAAAATCTGAAACACTAAATATTAAGGCATATGTTTAAAAAGAACATTGCATTAATAACTGTTGGAATACACTGCCTATACATAGTATTTAATATTAAAACCTGTTAATAATTAAAATACGAAGAAACAGGTTTATGATAACGAATAATTAATTGTAAGGCATAATGAATTTTCCAGTATTTTTCTGATAAGAATGTGCTCTATATTTCAAGCGTTTCATATTACAGATATCTATCTAATATCAAAGTGTTTTTGTACGACAAAATTTTTGTAGGGAGGTTATTAATTGTTTTATTCTACAAATAAGATAATTATTTAAATGAACTCATATAGGAACTCCGTTTTTCTGCATTCTGGCTCTTGTTTAATATGTCCTATAGATTTTACTTTAAAAAAATTCTACATTATAGAAAACAAGATTAACTAGTTGTTATTTTCTGAAACCAAAAAAAAATGATAGAAAACAGTCGTTGTAATCATAACAAACACATATTCAAAGGCGAAACGAATTCCATCCTTCTGGTATTGTTTGTATCGCATACGTTTTTAATATTTCCGTTGACGGGAAGCTTTTTTCACAGCGCTTAACTGAAAAGAGGCTATATTTAAATTCGGCTGGAATTCTTTCGTAAATGTTGTTTGTTTATTGATTAAAACCTATCTACATCGGCGTACATCTAAACATTGTTTCTCTTGGAGGTTTTTAATGACTAATTTTTTACTAAAAAATACTTTGTTTAAAGTTCAGATAAAGATTGATAAGTATACTGTGATCTTATTAATGATAACATGACATAATCATTACAGTGATAGAACAAGAAATATTACCATTGAAAAAAAATAGGAAAATACTCGATTCAATGCGGATGATACACAATGGTACTTGCTACAAATTTATCGTTGAATCAATATAATTCAAGGATACAGGTTGCGTCATTTGCCACAACTGTAAGAAACGAGTAAATTAAACAATATATTTAATCGACAAACCCATTCGCCTGTTGTTGGTCCAGAAGTCTTATGAAAAAGTCCGTAAAGCTGTACGTCACATAATATAATAGGCTTCTGTATCTCAAACTGAGTATTGAATCTATCTTTGTTGTCACGACAAACGCCGTAAATTTCTTCACCGAGACAACATTTCACGAAACCCAATGTCTGCGTTCATTAAATCATTCCTATCTCTATCTTTACTACAGCATTGAAAACGAGGCACCCACAATATCTTAGATCGAAAATTTTGACAAATTAGTATGTTGCCACATAAACCAACGACGAATTATCAGGACGGTATACCGATTATATTGTAGAAAGTCCGAAGGCAGTATCTTTATTGCGATCTAGTTCATATAAGTGAATTAATTCATCTCACGGAGCTGAAGGTACCGCACTATCTCCCGTGATAAACCCTGAGGGTGACTCATATGGCAACTATCTTAAGATCAGGGTTCTAAGAAACGTATGTTTTCGACTCTTTGATTAGTGTGTTACATGTTAGAACCTTATCGTGATTGTAGCGATGTATCCATCCTATAATGAAAGAAGCTTATTAAGGACGTGGCGAATTAATTGGAATGAAATTTCAAAATGAGAACGATCAATATCTTATTAATTTTAGGGGTGGTTGTTATAAAAAAAATATTAGTTTTAGTTACGTTGATATTTGGAACATAATATAAATAATGTATGTTATATTACGTTATTGTTTTATGCCTGACCTAGCGGCAATGTTTGGATTTTTATTACAGAATTTATTGAAACATATACGTTAACATAATAATGAAATATGATTTCACTTGTTCTGAAAGACAATAATGATAACATTATAAAAGAGCCAAAATGGCAAAAGCAACGAGTAGTTAAATAACCAAAGAAATAGGTATGATTATTTAAATATTGAAGTGGCGATGTTCAGAAACCGATATTTGCGTAATTTTTTCAGTTATTGTTTTTGTAAATCGATATTCTGCGATCTTACAATCGATAAGATGCAGGTTTTTGATAAACTCGTTTTAGTCGAACATTTATGTCGTCTGTAAACTGTCAATAAAACATATTCATGTTTCATGGAATTTGCAATCCAACATATTACGAATGGATGGCATCAGTTGTTAAGCGACAAAAACTATCTACAGTTACGATGGAAACTATGTAACATGATGTCAGTATGTCGCTAACATGCTTTTTTACACACATTTGAATTGCTAAAATAAAAAAAAGGTATGTAACTTTATATTATCTGTTACAATTAAATATATATCTATATGTGGTCAATATTTAGTTGAAGTGTAGCTTCTTAGCAAAGATGTACTTCTTTTGTTTCTCCTTTCTCTATTCGTGTTTGATAATTGTTTTACTTTCTACTTTGTTCGTGAAAGTAATAAATCTGTACTTAAAAAATATATTTATATACCTAAGGTCTTCTGTGAATTATCTCTTTGTTTCTTTTATATAAAACAAAAAGAGTTTATGTATACTTTCTAAATTCATATACTTTTAATTTAAATAAAATCCTTTAAAATTTTATACAATACAGGTTAATTTTATAAATTTTCAATATCAATTCTAAGATGGCTAATCTAAGCAATCGAAATTATTTCAAAAGTACCCCTAGGAGATTTTATTTCTCTCGTGCTTAGCATTAAAGTTCTTAGAGCCGGTTTACACAAGTGGTTGTGATAAATATTACAGATTGAGTATACAGTTGTAAATATATGAACGCACTACTATAAAATCTTGTCAAGTTATAAACAAATTGTATACTTTCTACATGTGTTAACCAAAAAGCTAAATGATTATAATTTTCAGCCATCTGAAACCCGTCATTGAATATAATTCATATAAACTAATAATTATTATTATTGGTATTGTGTTATAATTTTTATATGTAAATATATTATTTTCCATAAGAAATTAAATTCGACTGGGGTGACCAAAGTTATATTTCTGAAATCAGCTCCGCACCATCACATTACCACATGGCAACAGCCTTCTGAAACTACGTCGAATACAGATTATATTTATTCACTCTGATTTTGTATGCAAGGTAGCTAAAGCTGGTGCGGGACAAATGAATGATTTCCATATTGAAGTCGAAGGCATATTACTCGTATCGTCACGACGTAATGTAGACTGGCTTTTATATCTGGGATGAATTCTTAAGGTCTGGATTATTTATGTGGTCTGTGAGACCCGCCTCCCGTCACTACCGAAGAAGTAATCGTTTGCGGCTGCCGCAAAGTGAAATTTTCCATTCGGAAAATGGTCTGTGAATTGGGTAACACGGCGTTTTACGATGAAGATTTACATTTCACTACTTTAATAATTTATACATTATTAAATTGGTATTTGGTTTAAAATGAAAACGATTACAATATATTGTTTAAAATTAGTGCGTCTTATTGAAATTCATGGACTTACCTGCAACAAAATAAAACAATTATTGAACGCAGGACGATAAATAATCATTAAAAAAGGAATTTTATACAGATTCCTAAAAAAGTAGAAAATCTACACTAATATTAAAAAGAGTAAAGATTTGATTGTTTTTTGTTTGCAATGAATAGCCTCCGAAACTACTTGACCAATTTGAAAATTTGTTTCACAGTAGGTAAGCTACACTGTCTTTGGTGAACATAGGCTATCCTATATTTTCAAAAAAATGGGGATTCTTACTAAAAGTTCAATAATGTAACCCAAGGTGTAAAAATCGAAATGAACGCGAACGAAGCCGCTGGAAGAAGCAAGTACTAAATAATTGCCGTAACTGTATGTACGTGAATAATTGATTGGCTTTTTGTTTTTATAGTAAAATATGATAAACAAGCAGAGTAGAATCAGAGAATTTGGCTCATGGTCACAAAATACTATACACCTACAGCTTGTCTGAGAGTAGACAATGCATCAATGTTAGCATTGACTGCTATTACCATAACCACATGCTAAACCGCCTCACAATTACAATACAATCAGTTTCACGCTGCCTTTATTTAATTTCCTTTTAGTGTATTTTACATAATTTCACGTGAGGAATGACGCAATTTCTTTATGGAAATTACTACTCGTAGCAACTTTTTTGTCGTTATTATTTAGTATTTTTTAACGACTTTAAATGCGTTTACTGAGAATTATAAATTTGTTACTGTACCACAAGCATATAGACGCGTAATCCTTTTATATGTATCCAACTATATATTGCAAGCATAATGTACGTACATATTATATATAGTTTTATCTCAAAAAATATTCCAATGACTGTATTTTTTCGCATTTAAACAATGTCCAAGTTAACTTGATTAAATACAAGTTTTTGAAAAAATTGTATATTATGAAGAGAATTGATTTTATTAATGATATAGAATTATAATTATCATATTTTTATCTTCATTTATATCAAGTATAACACTTTCGTTTCAGTAAAAACGTTAACCTTCCTTATGGGCTAAACATATACCTGTCTTTTCCACAGACCATTATTTTTGACAGGATAACAGACTATCACCCTTCCGCAGCCTTGCCGAACAAGTTTTTGCCAAAAAGTTTTTTCTGTGGCGGTAAATGCAATGAGCACATCTGTTAACCCCTGAGGCAGCCTGACCAGATCTAGCATAAAATATTCCAAGTACTACTAATAACGTTGACAATCTCGTTTACTGCTAGCGTTTAACAGTGTATGGAGTGCTTATCGCTTTGCGCTTCCCAAAGTATTAACGACGAAGATAACAGCGTTACTTACTATGTGCACGTTACGTTTATGTACAACACCTTTACTTTAGCACTTAGTAAGCTTTCGTTTTATCTTCCGATATTTTTCACTATAAAAACTAGATTTAACTAAAATATAGGATATCTCTCCATAGGTATGTTATATTTACAAAAAAACATTAAGGATTAATAATTACTAAATACATATTCATATGAGATTAAATTACTATCAAATAATGTAAGATATTAAAATACATTTTATTTAGTAATAAACAACGTCATTGTTTTTCAATTTTAGGTCACTTTATTATAAAATATTGCCTTTATATACATACAAGATTTATAAATACATAATACTATAAAGTATCTTAGTCATTATTAAAACTATGTAAAAAATTTAAATAGTTACCGTGAGAATATTCAGATATGTAAGTACCTTCTGACGTCTTATATTGTATGTCCTACGTAATGATATAGAGCTGTTTTATTAGCAACATGTTTTAGGGGATTCTCTTACTGTATTATACTCAAACCTTTGAATATAGATGAAGTCGTTTGCTAAAGTGTAGACATTCAGGACCAAAATTGCTGCAAAACCGGAATTTCCTGCGTAGATATCGGCGTCTAAACCGTATAAAGCTTATCTGAATACTGTGGTATGACGTTTAAAAATCGATATTAGTACTTTGCATTACATTTAAGAGGTACATCAGAAGGGTGATTTGTCTAGTAAGGATTGCATATAACAAATATAACTAAATAATGACCTGAATCAAACTAATACAGCATACCATTCATCAAATCAAACGTCTGATTATGTGTATTATTCGAAATTGAATTTATTTACTTCACAAAAACTTCATAAGTATGATACACGAATAATTTATACAATTAAAATGAGGACAAAGTGGACTTTAAGAAAATGTAAATATACTATAGAAATGTATCAAACGCAAACGACAGAAACTGATGCTTCTTTTTAAATTAAAGCTTATAAAAAATCATATATTAAGTTTAGTTATACATTATGTGTAGTATCCTAATGTTTCGCCGGTCATGAAAGCTAATAAAAGCCCGGAACAACAAAACTAATTACCATCAGATGCACATTAGCTGAGCGGTCGTTTTTACTCATGACGTTTACGATCTGCTCGAAAATGACTTCGAAGTCCTTTTAATTGCAAGTATACATACTTTTATTTTTTTAAGTTTTATCCTTTTAGTGACAGCAAAATATTAATGGAATGGTAGCATCACGCCATTCATCAGTTAAACAACTGTTTTAAAATACGTATATGGCTAGTAAAGATGTTACAAATATTATACATGATATGCTGGTTTTAACGTCAGAATAAAAAATGATATGCAGTTTTGTCAATCAAACATTTTTAGGTAGGATGTTCATTTAGTTACAAAAATTTAAATTGGTTTTCAAGTTTCAAAGACATCCTCTATAGGTAGAATTGAAATAATGAAACGCCAGTATAAATACAATATTTTACATACTTATAAAACTTTTAACATTTAGCAAGATAAACAATTAAAGTGCAAGGGGAAATTGCGTGTCAAGGAATCCTTATCATGCACTGCAATTAGAATTTTGAAGTGAATCCATAATCAACTCGTTTGTATGTTAATTAAGCCAAACAATGCTATTATTCCAATGCAAATCTAAATTTTCAGGGTTTTTAGGGGACATTTTGTTTCACTGCATATTTTGTAACTTTCACATTAATTTAACAAAATGTTTTAGCGCTAATATTGATAGAGTTACTAATTAACACTAGCGGTTGAAATATATGAATAATTCGTCGAGTTACTTTTTCATTTGTTTCTTTGGTATAACAGCAGATTTTTATGTCAATAAGAAATATAGGTTCATTTTTCACTATAAACTATATCAAATCTTATATTCTTATGCCAAGCTCTTTTCAAAAACGTTTCAATGGTTCAACCTCATGCACCCGCTACTATATATGTAGTATATAAAAGGAGTTGATAGCATTATTAGGTTTCAATTATTTTGTCTGAAGACAAGTATCGCATTGCAAGTCGCGACTCAACTTACAATTTAATTTAAGAGATATCATTTACGTAGAAATAACGTTCAGACAATTCTTAAGGCTAAGGACGTATTTCAGTTATATTCTGTGTTGTTCATAAGTACACAGGATTATTTTGAAGAATTAGTACTGATGATAAAGTTGCACTTTTGTTTCTTTAATAGAAAAGCATGTACAAAATCAAATTTAATACCTAATGGACATATATTTTTATAAGTTTAATATAGAGAATCGCTATGGATGTGTTAATGTGTAGCACAGACAGATGTAGTAGAGAAATATTTTATAAAAGGATAGTATATCCTGATAGTTTCGAAACGAAGTAACACTTTATAAGGCCAAATGGATAAATTTCTTACAATGTTTATGAGTTACGAAGCTTATTTTCTTATTATATTAAGAAATAAGTCTTTTAGCTATATACTCAAATAAAATAAGATAGCATGGCAACACATTTCCTTTCTTATTTATATTATATTATATTACATTACTTCGTGTCCTCTATTCGCTTTTCGCGAAAAAGAAATATACGGCATATACACTTAACACCTTTATTCATTATTATTTGCAAATCTAGTACAAGAAAGTATTACGAATTTACAGAACAGTGTATGGACTGTCTCGTATACACAATTATGTATGTATGTATGCCGAGGCACCTCAACTACGGCTGTGCCGTTATCCGTGACCTTGTCGCTTTAGAACAGTTACCTAAAAGTAGCAGGTCATTAACTTCACTTTTCAAAATAAAACCTTTGTATTCCTCATAAGTTCTACTTAAACGACTCGTAATTGAGGTATTAATAGAACTAAGAGAACATTATTTTCCAGCGGTGCCTAAGGATTAATTTAATCTGCTAAATTTATATGACACTTTGTCATATACAAATTAAAGTAGAAGAAAGTAAAATGTTGAAAATTTACAATATTTGGAATCGTGCCAATAAATCTATTGTTACTAGGGTAACATAAATGTTAAGAAATTTGAAACTAACGTACTTTAATAATTTTCCTAATTATAAATACTGACGTTTGAAGTTGACACTTTTCACCATGTGTGTTCAATTTAGATAAATTGTCCTAAAAACAAGAAGTGCGGTATAGGAGTCTATACATATGTACACTTTAATTTATAAAAAAAAAATTTCAAGTAAAATAATTTTTGGTATATTAAAAAAAAGAGATGACAACTGACCTACCAAACGCATGTTAAAACATAGACTTTCAATCAGGATCGTAGATTTCGCTTTTCAATTTATTTAAACGTTAAAATTGCAACATGCTGACAAAATGTAATAAACACAAGATACTTTCATCCGAAAATAACTTACTAAGATAATGTATCAATTATATTATCTGAATAAACTTTCCTCGATGTAACATTAACATTGTATTTAAATTTAATGAATATGTTTAAGTTTGTTATAACTAGCCGAGGCCGCGATTTCGACCACGTGGAATAACTTATTTTTTCTATTTATATTAAAAAAAAAATTAAATGAGCCTGAGTTTTATTACATCAGTTATCTGTCAGTGAAAGTCCCATCAAAATCGATTCAATTGTTTCAGAGATTATGAGGAGACAGACAGACAGACAAAAATTATAAAATTTTATTTTGTTATATATATACGCGGTTTTTAACATTACGAAAATACACTGTATAGATGCACAGTTATAGATTGGATTATTAGCTTGTACGGTTCGAATTATCTTTTCTTGCAAATGTATATTCTTAAAGTTGTCTGCAATTAATTAATTTACTAAACCGTCACATATTTCCCGCTATACTATTCTCGACTGTCATAGTATACAGCTTTCCACTTCAATTGTTCGTTTAACAATAGTTATGGTGAATTAAGCTGTATGTGAGCGGAACCAATGTCAATTTCTACCCGCATTTATTATGTACTTTCTACATTAACAATTACTTAATAGATATAATACATTCAGTCATAATTTGCATAACGTATTTTATCTCAATTTATTCAGAAGTTATATTAAAAACATATAACATTTAAAAAATAATATAAACATATGCATTAGTATGAAAACATTCGATGCCGTGACAATTCATAATTATCTCGAGTGTTCAAACATTATCAAAAGGTGAATAAATAATACAACGTTGATTAAATATGTATTCAAATTGATGTTGACGCAAAACGAACTGTATCACATTCCATAAGTATCATATAATATAATATAATATATTATTAACCAATTCTTAAAAAAGTAATACCAATGGTCTAACCCTATATTTTTTTGTTTTGGCCGTGTACAACGCGTATGAAGTTTATTTATAACTTCAGCCATCATCATTTTTTTTAAACCTTATTTCAAATTTGAATCAACTTAAATTAATACCCTAAACACAAAAATCCTCTTTTGGCCTTCGCAATTTTTTCTTATATAAACAAAATTTCCCAACAAAGTGACGAAATACGACAATATAATGTTTTATTATAAAAATATAATATCCATTAACTCGAATAATCAATCTGACGGAATTAAATCATGAATAGTCTAATTTTGTATTTATTTTTTAAATAAAAAGTGTAAGTAAAAATTAAGCGTAATTAAAAATTACTAATTTATCAAATCAAAAACAAAATACTTTTCCAAACAAGTTTGAAGTTGCGTCTGGTGTAGATCCGGTTCCGTCACTGTTATGCGTTTGTATCTTAATTTTATGGTTTTATTATTTATAACATTAATATTGATTTGATGCGATTAACAGTGCTTTATGTGGTAGGTAACAATTCTAGTATCATCCATCCATAAAAATAAGATTGTACCTAATGGCGTGTACTCTGATGACTAAACATGAAAAACGTATTTATATATTAGCTTCCTTATATTCGAAATACAGATACATAACCAACGTCTATTTATGCATATCCAATAAATTAACAGGAAACTAATAATGGATTTAATCAATATGAAGCGACATTTAATATAAATGTGTTAAGGTATATGGTATGTGTGAGTCAAACTATATACAAGGTATAAACTTATAGGAATTTATGTAGTGTAGGCGATGCCGACGGCGCCTCGCAGTCAGTGACCACAGCGAAATTAATGTCGCATACACTCCCTAAAGAAAGTTAGTGCGAAAGTTATTAACTTATTATTGCTGTTATGACTCGGTGCTATGTTTTTTTTTACCTACAAAATCATGCGATGTGTTTTAATTGTCGTTTAATTTTATTATTTCCTTGGAGTTTTAAATGCAATAATTGTGAAATCTTTTAATTCTGTACAGATCAAGAATCAAAATTAATAGATGCCGCGTTTCCAATTTGCTACATGAATTTCCAAATGCAAATAAAAATAAAGAATTTGACAACACAAAATTGTATAAATAAACCACAAGCCTGTGTGTCATAACTGTGGTACAAACACTGATATGAAATGTCCTGAAAAATTATGATATTTTGTAGAATTAAGTGTTTTAATAATCAGTATCACCACTGATTTTTTTTGAATTAAATATCATATGTATTGAAATCCCAGTAGAATAAATTAAATAGAACCATTAGTATTGTTTCCAGTATATGAACATGATTAGATAACAAACCACCATTTTAGTCAGACCGATCCCAAGACCCATCATAGGGCATGGGAATTCATTCACAATTTTTTTACATAAAATATTAAACTGGAAGTAACAATATCATTTGTATGATGTTCTTTACGGGATGAACTAATTTGAACTTTTGACAATTTTATAAGCACCTCACTTTTAAAAATTAAATAAAATTTAACTATGAAACTATTACAGGTATAGCGACTTAATCTTGATATTATTAAAGGATATTTTTTTATATTTAGCCAGTATTGGGTACTAGAAGATAACTGTACAATATCTACATATAGAAATATATTTCCATAATAATAGATGAAAAATTAAGGAAACATTTCATGAGTTAATCTGCTTACTGCGTCATCAAGAAGTGTGATGTACATATGTAGTAGTTTTTGTTTCTATTTTAACAACCATTACAACATCTTAACATATTTTTATATGCATATTATCCTAAATAAACTACACTTTTAAGAAATATATAAGAAATGCTTTGACTATTGTTCTTCCTTACCATTGATAGTGATCTACCTGTACCATGTTTTTCCTCAATAGGCAATCCTTCAAAATTACCAAAAAGTTCAAAATAAAAACTTTTTAATCCATTTTTATCATAATGAAGCCATAAGAATGAGATTAATGTTATCTATAAACCACAGGAAGTCTTAAATTAATAAATTTCTAATGATAAGTTCATACTTATCATGAGAAGTTTATTAAATCTTAACTGATGTAAATATTACAACTTATGTTTGATCTTTCAAATTATTAATAAAAGAGAGAGAAAACAAATATGATGACAGGGTCAACTCATCTGCTCATAATTAATAATTCATATTAAATTCACAAAACTTATTTGTATTGAAATAAACAAATCAGTTTTGTGAATTTGTGTAAGATTTCTTATCAACCATAACAGAACTCGGTAGAATTCATCAACTATTTACAATAAGCTACTGCATAGTGCATTACTGTTATCATTAGTAAACAATAGTTTTAAAAGGATTAATTTGAACATAATAAACTTACCTCTTTAACGGTCTCCCTTTTGTGTCTTATTTCAGTATCCATATTTGAATCCATAAGTGGTAAAACATACTTATTAACTCCCATAATAGTTTTATCTCCAGATGGTGAGACATCTTTCGCTGCATTGTTACCAACATTAGGCTCTTCAATGGCATCAACTGGAGGCTTGCTAGGACCTCGTGAGGATGAGATAGACGGCGCCACGTCAAACTGTGGCCTCTCCAATACTTTCATACCCATATCCTCATCAATCTTCGCTCGCAAACGATTTCTATCTTCCACAATATGAGGGTCGTCTCCGTCTTCACCGTGACGAACGATACCAACGACAGGAAAGTCTCCTACTTCGTTCTGGGCTAAAGGAGGTGGCATAAGTAGCTCTGGACCCGCTTTTTGAATACGTTTATACACATTATATACACTATCATTCACGCTTGTGGAACTTTTAAACTCTGGTAAGTAGAAGAGAGCACCTAACCACACGATTCCGAATGTCAAAAGTACTGAAATTATTAGATATTTCTCTCTTAAACGAAATGAGCGACGAGATATAGACGGTACAGGTACACCATTAACAAACCGTTGATATGTCGGTAAAATTCCCGTCATGTTTACCAAATTACGATCTTCAATGCTCTAAATAAACAATGTCAAGTCCCAGTTAGCGACCCGTCATCAGCGGTCGCCATTAAAGAACTGAGAAAAATTGAAATGTCACCTAGACTTAAAGGGTTCCCAGATCCTTACACATTAAATTTTCCCAGTAGTTTCCACGAAATTGTTCGCTTAAGTTAGTATTCTTGTAAAAAAATAAACACATATAACTGAAAGTACCATTCCTAAAAATTAATAACTTTGATATAAAAGTGAGACATTTATTAGCAGTTAATATTGGCTATACTTTAAATATTTATATCGCTATATAAGTTTAATATTTAAAAGAGTAATCTTTCCATTTCATTAGATTAGAAGCAGTATTATTAATTAACTAAAGATTGATAGAAATAGTTCTTTGTATTTAGTACATTTGCTGATATGTGGTAATATTTTCTCCAGTGAACATTACATACAATATAATCTGTTCAACGAAACGTGTCAGAGATGACACTGATTTATCAAAATCTGGCGAGACCTTTAAATAGCATTTTAGACGTTAACAATTAGTTTTAATCCATATATAATTTTAAAGAAATTGTATAGAGCGTTAGAGTAGGTACTTTTTTTTAAAAAGACAATGTAAAATGTTTCCAGCAGCAAGCTGTACATTGTAGTTCAAAAACCATCCAGAATGGCACTAGTATAGATACTGTTTAATTAGTAAAATCAGCGATTAGCGATGATAAATTAAGATTGACGAAGAAATGGCCTGTGCATGTAATTTGAATGTTTGATGGTAAATGTTTTTTTGTTAAATATTCAATAATTAAATTGAAAAATATTAAGCAAAGAAAATAATCTTTTATTCTGCTTATAACAAAAAAAACGCCAACTTATTTTTTCCTCGATGTTACTATAAAAGTATAAAGGCTTTTAACGGTTCAGAAGTTCTCCTTCGCTCGTTACTCTTTACTAATGAAACAATGTTCGCCTACTAAAGAACTTCATTATTAAAGTACATAGTTGAATCACTCTCTATAGTATTCTGACATTATACCTCATTTTAATAAAAAAAAATCTACCTCAAATGATAATATTACTATGTGTAGAATTAACTTATG
>JAOSYY010000001.1:1253677-1315567 GCA_025727935.1 Hebomoia glaucippe | reverse complement strand
TTACTTTTTGCTTGAATGATTAATTTTTAATAATTTAGTGAAAAGCTAAATTGCCCCTTCCAATGTACAAAAAGGATAAATAAATTTTTAAGAATATACGCTAAAATAAAAACTACTGGTGTTTAAGCAAATCACTTTATTTGTACGTAGTTCATTTATAAATTCACAATAAAATAAAAATAAGAAATAAAATATTTAAATTTACATAATTTTCTACAAGAATAATCGGTGTAATAATTTTTCATGTTGTTATTTGTAGCTACACTAATACTTATATGGATTATATTCTCACGTGAGATCAGTCGCAATTTAACAATATTTATATACATCTACAACTAAAGTTAATACTATTTTATAATCGGTGGAATTCCGCATAATATTATTCTTCAAAGTTCATAGTTCACTGCTATGAACGTGGCTTAAACCTTGACATATAAAAGTCACAGTCTGGACAGTATGTAGCTGGAGGATTGACGGTTTTCTTACGGCAAAGATTGCAAGGAATCTTTTGCCCAGATACCGTATTAGATTGACTTTCTACATGATTGCCATTTATCTGAGGCGGTATGGGTGAATCTGTTCCACCTTTTGTTCCGGGTTCAAAAGATACAGATTTTTTCTGCATTTGTTTTGGCGGTGGTAAATGTTGGTAAGGATTATAATTACTTTGATATCCATTTTGATGATATTGACCTATGGGTTCGTTACCGTTTTCTACAAAAGGAGAGCGCTGAGAACCTGTATAGGTCCGAGTCTGATTAGAATTAGTGTCATGATAATAACTATTCGGCATTTTCTGGTAATTATTACTAGTGTAATTGTCTACAGGAATATCTCCGTGTGGAGGAGGAACTCTCTGATATGTCGAATGTGTATTGTAATGATTTGTATTATTCCCTTGAGGATATCGACTAGAATAATCAGAATTAGCGTAATTCGCCGGTGGGCTGTGATAGCTCTGATAAGCGGTAGAATTGGTGGGTACACTTTGATAGGTAGAGGTATTGCTATTTTGCGTATTTGGACGGTTTTGTCCATAATTGGACGAAGGCGTGGGAGTAGTAGAATGCTGTGGGTGCCGGTGATAGTATGTGTTATTAGAAGTCTGGTTGGTTGGATGGAGTTGGCTCGATGAGTGAGGGTAGGTATTAGGCACGGGCCTTGGCATATTCTGGACTTGCTTAGTAATATAAGGAGGGTTATGAACAGTAGGGGTTAGACGATTCACGGGATTATTGTAGTTCGGTGGGCTTGTAGCATTGTGATTCGGATATACTGACGGTGGTTGAGTATATGGGATAGGATTGTTCGTATTTTGTGAATTAGCCGGTAATGCCTGATATATCTGATGATTACATTGAACATTTTGATTCTGAGCAGATGGACTGGTGACTTTTTGCGAATTAAATTGCTGCTGTGGCCGTGTTTGGGTAACTTGATAATTTGGGTAAGAATTCTGATTCCTAAAATATTCATTAGCTTCGTTCGGTGTATATGAAGTTTGTGATAATGAAGATATAGTAGAACGTGACGATTGGCTATCAAATGAGTCTTGTCTATGTAGTGAAGGTTTCTCCGTCTGAAGTGGAATAGTAGTCAGTTCAGGTTTATTCATTGCAGATTTGAGAACTCTCTCTAAGATTGGATTGGGAATATAGCTATCATCTTCTTGATCTTCTGCTGTAGCAACTAAAATAACTTGGTCGCAAAAAGAAACTGATTTCTTCTTAGGTTTCATGCGCTCTCCATAATTGACGTTATTATGTGTTTTACCAGAATTATATTCATCATCGCTTTGCTTATGATCATTAGATGAAGAAGTACGACGATTATACTGTCCATTATTAGATTGGTTTGAACAATTAATGACATCTCTATTAGAGCCCATATTAAGATATCCCACATGAGATCTTTCATTATCTACTGATGAAGTATGAGTATTATTTTCAAACCTAGAAGCTATACTTCGAACATTATTAGTATTGCTGTCTAATGATTTTTTTGAAGTATCACTAGGAGATGAAAGTTGTCCCTCTATAGATCCCGAACGCTTTAATTTTATGGCCGCTTGTTTAGCTTGGAGTTCCTTAAGCCAAGTATCTCCTGAGCTGCCAATTGTATCCAACTGATTTAATTTTGCATGATTTTCTTCATTTCTAAGAATTTCACTTCTTTTTTCTTGTAGCTGTGCTAGGAGACTACCTTTAGGTAAATCAATTTGTTCGTTATCTAACTTTTGAATGAAATTGAGATCTGTGTTTGAATTTTGGTTTAATTTGTTGAGCTCTTCTTGTAAAGGAGTTAAATCTATAGGTGGTGGCGGCGGAGGAAACTCTTCGCTTGGTTGTCTCGAGTGGTTAACAGAATTCATTGGACTAGGATATGGGGGTAAGTCAAAAATATGCGGTGATCTTCTAACGTTTTGTGGAAAGGCGCAGTCAACCACATCTATACCATTATCGAAAGCTTTAGTAAGGTTTTGAATAGTATGATGTGAAGGTAAAATGTTATCTAATATTTTAGTGAGATCTCTTTTAACTGGACTTTGCTCTTGATGCACCATTGCTTGTGTTACCACGGTGTGAAAGTTTTGTGAAGTATTAGGAGAATCATCTAAAGAGCAGTTATAGTGGTTCGTTTGATTTTCATCATAGGTGGGTAAAAACGGTAATGATTGTGGCTCTTCCCCATATTGTTCAGAGAATCCTCCGTCTTCATCAATATCATGATTATAATTGTATCCTACATGTGATGCTGATGGCAATGGTTGTTGAGGACGGTTTTGTATGCCGTGATCTATTACTTCTGTTTCAAACTTAGGCCCGCTAAGCTGAGAAGTTGTACGCAGCGGCGGTGGAGGAGGCACTTTAGCGGCGGTTAGTATTTTGCCTGCACTACCGTGGAAACTTTTCCTCATCAGTTTACTTCTCTCAAGATTTGGATTAGTACCACTAGGTGCTGAGTATTCGAGATGTCCCTCTGATAAGTAGCCACTCAAATTATTTTTATCCTCTGACTTTTTCCTTCCAACATCACCATCGTCGACAGATCCCAATCGCTTCTCTTTACCACTTTCTTCCTTATTAACATCGGCACCTTCAGTTAAATCTGGCATCGATCTATTTTTTCTCCTTATTAGACCACCCATTAATTTTCTACGTATTTTATGTTGCTTTTTAGTAGATTTCTTATCTTCTGTAGGCTCTTCCTTTTTTTCTGGAGCTACAGTTATTTCTTTTCTAGCACGTCCACGGTCCTCACTGCGAGACCTCTTGTCTCTAACTTTATCTTCGTCACGTGATTTATGCCTCGGTGGTCGTTCTCTCGGAGGACTGTCAATATCATCCTCAATATTTTTGGACTTCTTTGAAGACCCTTTTTTCTTCGGCAGAGTAGCATAAATTTCAATTGTTGTAGGACTACTTTCGAGACCTCCTTTTGTATTACGTACTGGAACTATTTGTGGGATTTCTGTTTGTCGATTTAAACCGGCCATTCTTCTTTGCAGACTTCTAGCTCGCATAACACATGTATTATGTTTCATTCTAGCAAATGTCATAGTATGTGGATTATTATAAGGGGCATCCATGGCGGCACATACTTTTGTTGCAGCTGCATCGCATAATACTAATGCAGTTTCATAGTCCGCAGCATCTTCTGCATGACGTGACTTTTCCAACAACCTATCAGCTTCCATACATAAAGCTTCACAATCTCCACGAGTTATGAGTTCAGGTATTTGTGCCAGTTGTAAGTTATGTCGCAAGCCTTGTTGCAAAGGAAGGCTGTCTGTCGAAGAAAGAGAATAGGAGTCGTATCCAGCATCACAGGATCCACCACTTGATAATTCTCCTTTACGTGTTGGACTACTAGGTACACTACCGGGACCTCGCCCTCGCGGGTACATGTACGGGCTTTCTATTGTAGAAGATGAAGCGGATGAAGCGCTATTTCTATCACCACTCCAGTTGCCAGAATCTCTTCTTGCTCGCGGTCGTTCCTGCGTGTCGGACGCCGAGCTAGTACTCAAACTACGCGCTAACTGAGCACGTCTACTTGCTTGAACTTCCAACATATTTTCGACAGCTTTTCTACTAACATAATCAGTTTCATTATCCGGTCCTGGAGTCATTGCTCTTCTCGCAAAACCGGTTGTAGGTTTTTCTGGGGCCGGAGTAACTGCTCTTCTTGGCTCCGGAGCCGGAAATGGGACAACATCTTTAGGAGCGTGTCGTGTATCACATGGCGTGCCGTCTACCGCAGCGTATAACAAGAGAAGAGGTTGGAATCTTCCTCTCTTACATTTTTCGACGACATGAGACCATTCAGGACCAATTTCCTTGACATCTGCATCATCGAAGTAAATCCACAGTCTAAGTTTGCTATGAAAAAAGAATGTCGAATAGTGTTTTCCATAGTACGTCACGAGCCCAACTAGGCGGTGTGTTGCGCGAGCAGCCCAAGCGCGGTCGACGCAGGCGTGGAAAGCATCAGTGGGTCTAAGTTCAGTTCCCAGGGCTGAGTAAACAGCTGCAACGTGCTCAGCGGATGGTCTCTCTGAGTCCCAGACCATACCAATCGATACGACTTCTGGACGATTCATTAGCGTTCTGCAGATTTGTATCTTGGCACCACATGCATTCTGAAATGAAATTCGATGATTAATAGTGATTATAGTATTCAAATGGCAAAGTTGCATAACATAGAGTTATATAATATTTTAATTGTGTATGAGTATCGTAAGAGACTCACAAATAAGGAAAATATATCTCTATTTCTATTTATGTATATTTTGTAGTTTGTTAAATAGATAAATTAACTCACAGGGCAGTCTCGTATATCGCCCATGCCGCCAGCTTTCTTTAACAACAGACCGAAGCTGTCACCATGCTCGCCTAATGCTGCTTGAGCTGTTAGGGCCGTGGCTGACACGTAGTGAACCATCTAAAAAAATTACAAAATTCTTAGTATACTTAGAGACGATAAGTAATTACTTGATAACTAGAATTAACAAATGAAACAAAAATAGTAAGAGTAAAATATTTGTACTCAATTTCGTGTTATTTGACAAATAGAGTATTTGCCAAAATTTTATTTCATTAGCTTAAATCGAGTATCGTTCGAGATCTAGTATATGCGTATTTATTATGTTTTATGAATGAAGCTAAGCATCATCTGTTTTTGTTATAACATATCTAACTGCTATGTATACGTCAAGGACTGGCTAATTCCAAGTACCTGAGTAAAAGGTAGCGGTTCCGAGGTCGCTTGGCATGCTCCGCACACGGACTGTTCGACGAGCATCATTGCGAATTTTCTGTGCGGGACACAGTGTGGCGCTCTGCAAGCGTCATCATCTCGCTTGTCACCAGTACCAGCGGCTACATGTGCGTGAACTCGTAAAAGCAGGTGCTCGAAACACTCGCTGGCGTCTGCCATACAGCCCAGCTGGAACCTCGCTCCTCCTCCACCCAGCGCACGTCGCAGGCTGTCGGCAGCCGGCGCCCGTTCTGCAGACCATTGCAGCTGAGCAAATAATTCCTGTAAAAAATGAAAAATGTTCTTAACATATTATTAAAGAATATTTTTATTAAATCAATACGTAGGTTTAATACGAGTATGTGAGGTATGAATTTTGCTACAGAAATTATAGATTAAAGAAAAATAATTTTCACTGAAAGATACAGGAAATCTAGGGGACAGTCGAATTAACTTTATTTTATTAAATTTCATAAATCATTTTAATCACGTAAGATAAAAAGCAAATGTAGTAATTGTTTATAGTTAGTGAAAGTAATCTTAATTTGAAAAACACGTCGTTCTTATGCAGGAAAGTATTTTATAACTAGCCACAACTGAAACGTATACCCATATGCAGAATTCCAACAAACATATTTTGTAAAGGTATACAAGAATAAAGAACAAATTTTGAAATTTATTTTAGCAAAGGTTTAGGGATCTGCCTGTTTGTCAATCAATACACAGTTAGGTAATATAAAGCAGTGCTGTGAATCATTGAGTGGCAAAACTAAACCAATCGATGTCTTTATGAACCTCAAGGGTATTGAACAATATCAAATGAATATTGAATCAACTAGAATAACGTAACGTCTAGTTCAGTCTCATAGCATTAGCACGAAATCGTTCCCCTAAATTAAATGAAGCCCTCAGAAATAAATAAGCTTATAGGAATATACATATCTAATAAATTGTTATTGTAGTATATAGACTGTACGAGTAGTTTTAGTTACAAGTTGTACTATCAATAACATTGAGACTCCAATGACTCCATTGTATTCTTTTATGTATAAGAATTGTAGATTTATTAGTATCCACTAAGTACAATTTTCTTTGTAACAGAAAGGTATGTCTCTGTTATAATTACAAGAACTTAATTACGATAGATCACAAATACACGAAACTGATCTAAACTTTCTTTGCATTATTATTTACATATACAATACAATTGGATTCTATACAATATTTTTTCAATAATAACTACTTTCACTGAATAATCTTCTCAAATAATACTTATATATTTCCAGAAAACTCTAATTGTACATGTTGCGATTTTAGCGCCAGAAATATACTATACTTATCACAACCACATTTGTCTTTTACGTTGCTAATACAGCTTTTTATATAATGATATACCAATGTCATAAATAATGTTCTCTATATTACAGTTATCCGGTGCATCGACGGACGCTTATATCGTGCCTTCCTGTTAGTCTATGCTCTATGATTCGGTCATATTAAACAGATTATTAAAATAATCAACACATAACAACAAAGATAATTAAGAATGCATTAAAGATTTAGGTTTTATAAAAACGGAAAGAGGATGAGTAATGTCAACTAGTAATTAAAAATAAGTTTTTTAAGATATTGTAAGAACAGTGTATAGGTAATAGGTACCCTATTGTTTCGTGGGAAACCAAGAAGTTCCAATTTATGTCTGATTGCATTCTAGTTGATTCTTAGATCCAAAAACGTCATTATTGTGTACTAAATATTTGTCGCATTTTAAAACGGTTGAAAAATGTCATATGTCCCGCGCATAAAGAATGAAAGCTCAATCCATTATCGCACAACAGGACATTTGGCTTGTGTGTCGTTGCCAAATACTATATAAATTTATAAAAAATATTTGCTGATATAAACATTCATCATCGCCTCATTATTTAAAATACCACGCAAGAAACCTATTTTTTTTCAAGCATTCGTTTATATACATATAAGCTTTTGCCCGCGCGTTCTTTCACGTTTATGTCGATTCTGAGAACCGCTTCTAGATATCTATAAATCCTAAAAATAATAAATTTAGCTAAATTCAATGAAAGTTTTCTACTGATTTATTACAAAATACGTTAAGTAGTTTCAGAGTTTGGGTTGGATATACAAACAAACAAAAAAAACAATAAATGATTTTTAGTCTTTTATCGCTCTTTTCTAATCACCAACAATAATTTTTGCGTAAATCTATTACACGCGGATTTTACAAATTTAATATAAGTATAGATAACAGCAGAAGAAAAATTTTACACAAAACCGTAAAAAGTTTTATATCCCTACATTCGTCTTCCTCTTGAACAATGGTGCATTCGACGCACGAGTTTGAGACACACCATTGATTCTTGAATCACTATGCATACTATTGTCTTGTTTTACTTTTCAAACAAATTGCCTTTAGCTTCGATATAATACCTTTTTTAGGGTCAGAAACGACTTCTGAATAAAGACGCTATCGATAATGAGTAACTGTTTTAAAATTTATGTATGTCGTATATTAGTGTTTTCAAAAATAATTTACATAAAATATAAAAGAAATAATTAAGTACATGTGACTAAATTATATCAATAAGTACTATATAAAATAATTAAATAGACACTCTGTTTCTATTTTTTTAAATATTCATAATATAGAAAGTTTGTGTAAGATACTTCAAGGTAAAATAAACTTTGCATAGACAAATTGTTTTAATTAAGTACATTAGCAGTTAATCATTAATATTTTATTTCCTCTAACATCTGCTATGAATTGTAATTACGTAATCGTAATTGCAGATTCTAAATACTGAAATAATCTAAAGTCACAATTTAAAAGTCGAATGGAAATCTTACGACTGAGAATTGCATTTAAAATCTCTTACACAAAGTGTGTTCCAAAAAAAATTATACTAGCATCTTACACCGATAAAGTTAGTAAATGTTAATCTGTTTAAGTTAATCATTATAGCAACCAAGTCTTATTGTTTTTTATTTTTGAAATAGTCAATTTCAACTGGCGCTGTAAAATAATATAATTTTAAAAATAAAAACTTACTCTGAATAACGATAACGTAGCTTGGCTGACGATGGATTCAGGCGTGTCCCGCTTGTTAACGGAAGGCGGACGCGAGCGCGGGAGCGTGTTATGTCTCACTCCAGCTAAAGATCCAGTAAGAAGCAAATCTTTTGGCGGTAAAAGCTCTCTATCTTTCAATCCTTCTATCTTTTGCTTCTGTATCGCCGTTCCGCTCTTCCCGCTATCACTAGCCTCCTTACGCTTATACCGAAACTTAATCATTTCACCAACTAGTCCGCATCGCTCGCACTAACACCGCACTGAATTAAATATTATCACGTTTTGTTATTGAATTCTGGACACATCACTATAAGACAATGCGCGCTAAACATACATACTCAATCAATGTCCGCGAACGTTTATGGCAATATGTAAACTGACCACGTATGAGGCTTTTCATTGAAATTCCATTCAAACACACTATTGAGGATCACACTAACGTTAGAAGTTTCATATTATATAACGAAGCACTGACAATATTTGTAAGTTTGGCGCGAAGACTCCAGTTGCTATCGCAGGTAATAAAGAAAGCGACAGGTGGTTTAAAATGGGAAGCTATTAAACAACTGTCGGGTTACGTAATTCCAAATGGGTTTTGTCACAATTATAAATCACTTGTAATTAGTTTAACGAACTAATAATAATTTAATCATAATACGATCGACTCACGAAAGGCTTTCAAACAGACTGACTTTTAAGTTGAAACTAACGCGCGGACGACTAAAGCCTTCCAGGTAGAGACGCTTTTTTACAATCTATTGTTAACTTATCTCACGTGAGTATATCCCTCTCTTTCATGTTGTCTTCAAAAAGGTATGTTAGTCTCTGTCTTTTATGGGTTTACGGTGCTTTGTTTATATTTCTATAGTAGTAACTAAAACTAGAAAAGACCAAGTGGTGCTGTGGACTATTGAAGGCTTTGTTTGGAAACACGTGCGTTGATCGTGTTGCATGGTACCGATAATTTTTGGAAACAAGACAGTAACTTTTAGCACCTTAAATGGAATAAACGTGCTATGATGCAGAAGTTGATATAAAACTAGTTAATATGCACATTATCTCGTGGAACTTGAGAGGCCACGTAGATCCTGTTAGGCAAACTGGAAACGCACCCACACATTTTGTCGCCACATTAAAGTAGTGTTTTAATTTGATGAAAATTTATATCTATAGAGCTTATGGAGGCGCAAAGCGGGAAGGCAATTTTGGGCAGGGAGATGTGTAAGAACATATTTTAAGCTTATATGAAGAAAAAGTACAAAAAGGCCAAACTTATATAGACATGAAATAATGACGGTGAAATATTTTTAAAAACTACTTCACACATGTACTGAAGAAAATATACTTAAGAATTAGTGTGTCATATTGAAAGAATGTAAAACATTTCTAACCATAGACCTTATTTGTCAAATTTGTTGTAAACAATTGAGATGGTGAAATATTATAGTACAATACCCATTAAGAACTTGGGATGAATCTTAAGCAGGAGTTAATATTTCGGGCATCGATCATTCTCAAATGATAGGGTGAGTCAGCTTGGAAATATGTATGTTAAATTCGTTACTAGCTTCGTTAGTTACCATTTTTCAAAAATGTCACAAATAATATTTCAATCATTATAGATGACAGACAAAACTATTATATATATATATTGGGTGTTGAGTTTTGAAATTATATTGTTTACATAATTAAAAGCATTTAGTTCTTTTACTGTGACTTCATTAATTATACTATGTAAGTTCACAGCAAAGAACTTATGGATTTAATTCTGTAATACATGTTCTTAATATCAATTATGGGATACCATAATAACTGCCTTTCCAATGTTTGGTAAATCCAAAAATTTCTAACACGTTCAATTACATAAACCTCGACTCTTGATGCAATTATTGTTTACGCAACTTTAGTCAAGAAAGCATTTTCTTATGTAAATAACATGTTTAAACATTAGCGGAAGTGTGTGTCGCTTAAAATGTTTTTTAAATTGCCTCCCCTTATCGTAATGGGAAATCGTTTTAACGTGATTCACTCTGATTACGTATGCACGATAACCTAAAACCGTATTGGGTGTATTGTAGTTTACCTCATCTGTGACCAAAACGGATTTCTTCAAAATCTACCTACACAATTTTACGACATACGACAATGTCTTGCAAATTACCATATCTACATTGTAACAGAAAAGAACAAAATTGCTATAATTCTTTATTTATTTAAGATTATGATATGATTTTAAATTAATCGATTAATTAGATCTGATTACAGTAATACTTAAGGATATGGAAGCTTAAGAATATCCCGAATCAAGTATACTTATAAGATAAGAATAACAAACGAATGTTTACTATGAACAGAACGGTGGAACAAAAGTTCTCTAATTTAGTAACTGATGAATTTAAGTTCAACAGATAATATATCCGTGGTACTAACATGATTCTAAGGCAAAATAGAAATACAACACCATAATATCAATGAAACGTCAACCGTGAGATAATTCTCACCGTGTATGATCCAGTTGCAGGCGCTGTGAGAAATTATTCAATCACAATCAGCTTCCCAGATAATTAACACGATTTTGTTTTACGTGTCAAATGATCGATCGACAAACGTATCAGAGTCAGTGTATAATTTTAATAAAATCTTATCTTTAGTGTTGTGGTTCTCGTAACGTCATGGCGTCAGCTAAAAATCAGTGTTAGAACGTAAAACATGTATTTTTTTTAAATGTTTCATAGAGTAAATTTAGTAGTATTTGAGATTAACTTATTAATGTACTTGCAAAGTATATAACAAATGAATTATGAAAGATATAAAGGCTGTTTACCCTTTTGTAAGTAATATTTAAATTACAGTAAAAACCTTTTCAAAAACCATTACGTAGTTCAGTAAACAGAGAAACAAATATCAAGAGCGACATTTACAGATTATATCTTAATTTGCAACTTCAGCGTTTTGAGCCATATGTGACGAAACAAAGTGGATAGAATACTGCTAGTAGCAGCTAATAAATAACATAATTATAATGTTTATCATTATTTCAAAAGAATAACCTAAAGACAACTCTTATCATGTCCTCTTAAATATTGACAAATTTTCCTTATACCCATTGTGATACTTCAAAAAGATCAGACTTTCCTTTTGTTCGCTTATTCGTCATCGCTTCTCAGAATTATTCCTGAGACGGACATACTTAGCGTGTATGGGCCGTTACAAAATACGGGTTTCCTACTACAGTTAACATATTGCTAATATCCTATTATGTAATTTTGAACATCACCCATTGATTAGTAACCGAGGCAATGAAACTCGAATTTGTTTTGTAGTTCCAAACAAATAAATACCGTATTATTTTGGTTTGTGATGTAGGTATATATTCTGCAAATTGGTTAATGCGATGCATTGTTGAGTTCGAACAATTGGCTGTAACATGTTGAGGCTTTGATTTCAAAGAATTTTCTTTTGCAATAGTTATACGATATGTACAAAGAATTGAAAGGGAGGAGATAGAGGTAACTCGATCGTATAAAAAATCACCGAACATCGATAAAATCTATGCCTTACTAGAGCTTAAATTATCTATGATTGAAGGGGAATCGTGTGAGTTACTATTAAGTTAAATTCTAGTTTCGACTTTTACACAACATTCGGTGATAATTAAGTATGTCATTTAATAATGAGATTCAACAATTCTATTGTTCGAACTAATAGTTTTTTCAATAAAATAATATTGATACAAAATTTATATGCAAATAAATTTAACCCGAACGCAATTACCTGTATAAAAGCCACGATTATACCTTAGAATCACGTATGATGACCTCATGTTAAGATTACTCGATTGGTTTCGCGTTGTTCACGTCGAATACGCAACTTCTAATTCAATCAAACCGGATCGTTGTGTTGTGTAAGTACTATTGTCTGAGTCTATTGACATTTTAACTTAGAAAGGGTAAGGGAAATTTACAGACGCTATCTTTAGTTCTTCAGAAATTTGCGTTCTCAAAAGAACTTAAATATAGCTGTATAGATTGTGCACATAATGTGATAGGAAATAAAAGTAATGGTAAGTAAAAGTGAACTGTAAATACTGTGTATTTTAAATTTAAGTGGGTGCTACAATTTGCATCAGGGACAAAGAGAGCATTATGAGTTTCGTAGGAGGATGATTTGGCGAATACCTCGAACGTGTTTGTTGACACAAGTGTCAATGAGTGGGACAAATGAACAATAGTGAATTACCTTTAATTATAACTGTTTTAAATTCAAGTTTAGATTTCGTTATAATGTGGACTTTCAGATATATTATGAGGATTCAGATTCACATTCTTAACACGGTATGCGACCCTGAATGTTAAGATATCGCAATATTGTCGCGGACATTTAAATTAATACTTAGTACATACGCCTAGCGCACAAGGCTAACTAGTATCTTAGACGGTAACACTTCACTGGCACTGATTATAACCTTTGACACTTGATCACTTAGCACTGGTTGTGAAATCCATATAAAATGCGCGAGTTAAGTCGATTTTTTTACTTTAATAAATTAGGTACGCGTCTGTCCGCGTTCGTAGAGTAGTTGTAAGTTGCGTGTACGCGGGTCGCGGGCACCAGTGACAGGCTTTACAAGCTAGTGTGAAAGAGACAACTGCACAGGCTTTGGCGCCACGCAAGCGAGGCTATACGTGCGAGGGAGATGGGAGAGAGGCAATAGCGGGAGTCCGGTTACGTATCTCGATATGGTAGAGATGAAGTCTGTAGCGAGCTTTTAAAAACTTTTAATTAGCGTCTCTATATAACGCTTTTGCGTTTTGTAGCAACTGCTGCATAAATAATGAGATAGCTTGTTTTAGGTGAATATAAGGTCATGCTCCGAAAATACTTTTTATTTATATTACACAATCATAATTTCTAATTAATTTTATTGTTATTATGTAATTAATTAAATAAGACAATAATTATATTTCCCTTCTTAAAATATTTCCTAAATTTTCTTTCATGAGAAACATGTTTCAAAGAGATAGCTTATTGGCGCTTGTTATAACTCTTTTTTGCGTATTTTAGGCACTTAATGAGTCTTAATATAAAAATAATAATTATAACCCCATTAAACAGCTTTCCTGTAAACCATTGTGAAAGGAATAATCGACCTTATAAGAATTAAGGAAACAAGTACTTATAGGATAATTATACAAAAGGGCAGTCGTCTTGTTAATGATGATATCTTTTTAATAATACCTATCGTGAACTGAAATACCATTGGGAGAGGTCTTCTTACAGCATAAAGCTCTGTTTCAGCCTCAAAGGAACTAGTGTAAGAATCTCAAAGTCCATATTTAGGTATTCCTATCGCTAGAATATCACCTAAAATCTAATATGGCCAGCATTAAATTAATACCAAATAAAAGCGTATTAAAAAGTTTTTTGACTGATTCTCACTTGTGGATATCTAAATCGATGAGACTCATTTAATATCGTTAGTGGTATGCTCGTTTACCCCCTTATTTTTTTAAAACTATTGATCAATTACTTTACTAAATCAATATGTACTATTATATTACATAGTCAAATATATCTTGTACTCAGATTGTATAGCAGAGCCAAGCACAGTTGACGATGAAGTAATTTAATGATAACGATGTCGCAATATGACGCGGTCTTATCATATTGCTTCTACTTGATGCATGTCTTCCGTCAACTAAGCCCGAGTACGCAGATAATGCCTCCTTTAGTACCCTTTTTTTATGACTGACATCGACACACAAGCATAAGACTCACTTGATAGTAGCCATGTCCCAGCCTTATGTTGTATAAATATATTAGTATGTTATGTTAAAGAAAAACTTAAATTTAATCTATACTAATATAATAAAGCTGAGGCGTTTGTCTGTTTGAACGCTCTAATCTCAGGAACCCCTGGTGCGATTTGAAAAATTATATCTGTGTTGGATAGTACATTTATCGAGGAAGGTTATAAGCTATATTATATTTTGAAAAAAAAAAATAGCCATCCTTACTAAAAGTTCAATAATTATAGAAAATTAGATGTGGTTGACAAAATCGACATGAAAGCTAGTGAGGCCACTGGTAGAAGCTAGGTATTAGATATAGACTGAAAATTATGGTGAACATTTAATGATAAGTCCTTTGTTATAAACCACAAGTATAATTCAGTGACATCGGACTGTAGTACGTATTCTTGACATTTATATAAATTTCATTATTAATAATGATTATAAATATTAATAAAACCAGTCATCCCATTAATATTATAAACAATACTCTGTTTCACGCTTTTAGATAGGTACATTAAATGCAAAATTTAAAATGCATCACATTAAACATCTGCAACCTGCTTAGATAACGTTAATATTATTCTAAAATGTTTAGCAAGCAATTTAATACGTGAACAGTTTTCTTGACCATTTATAGTCGAGGAGATTGATACCAACTGTAATGTAGCTATTTAGTTTTACTTCTAGAGATTTTCACGTTTTTTATATTAAATGGAGCTCTCTTGCTGCATAAAATATTTAAAGATATTCTGCCAGTTTCCTTTTATTTCAAGTATTCATAAATTCCTAGACTAGACGCACCGTCTATATGATGACAACTAATCTTAAAATTGCAAATACATTTATCGAGGCTATATTATATTTTCAAAATAAGTCCAATAACGTAACCCAAGCTGTAAACATCGAAATGACACAAGCGAAGCCGCTGGCAGAAGCTAACATTGTATAAATATTATTGTCCAATAATTATTGTTATTTTAAATATATTTTTTACTTCTAGTGTATAGACGCGAGAAATGGAATATAATGGTGTTTAATGCATACAATAAGGTTTATTTTAAATCATTTCAAGAAATGGCTATGCTTTCGAAAAAGGACCTAAAGTTTTCATTTTTAAACTATTATGTTGGATAAGTATACAAATATTTTTCGGCCTATACATCTCTTCACAGCCCAATGTATGTCGTCGTTCCACTTCCAATACATTATACACTTGACCATTTCACTCGAGACTGGTCTACCAAACTGCTTTTCAAGCGAATTATACATGACATAGATTTCAAAAAAGAAATTTATTCGGTTGACTTGGGAGTATTAATGTATATTTAATAAGTAAAATTCTTCAAATCGCATATTACATTTACCTTCTAATCGATTATTAATAAATATTTTACTAAGAAGTAGAATGAAAAATTTCATCGATTTTAGAATTATCCTTATTTCAATAATGAGACAAGTATGTGTGTATGATAAGTATAACTAATAAAACTCTAGTAATCTTAAAGGAAGCATTTTTAATTTTATAGTCGCATCGCTAAATTAACAATTCGTTAAAACAGTTTTTATAATATACTAGATATGTTTTTTATGACTGCTTTAAAATATCATTTTTTTAAAAGCTTTTAATTGCCTATTGAGAAATTATAATCAAGGTGTAATAATTATTAAAGATAATAGACGCAACATAATAGCTTACAGCTATAGTAATTCGCATTCTAACTATATGTACCTACACCATTATATACTTGACATGGTCCAACCACTCACCAAGCGAAGGTCAGAGGTAAGGCTTTTAGTGTATATTTCGATATTTTATACGCAATCAAAATTCTTTTGGTATCAATCTCCACTAAACATTATTTACTAATATGTTAATAATTTATTAAAATACTATTTGACTACTATTTTTATCATGATATCAGCTTCAATATACCAATCATAGTATATGCATTTAACCTGAACTATATACACTGTATGTAGGCACGAATATTTATGTGGATATGCTAATAAGAAGTGGGTTTTCAAGATTTGCTTACTTTGTTTCTTATTTTGTTAGCTACAGGTCATATTTGTTAAATATCTTTCATCACTATTTCCTACTGTAGATATGTACTTAATTAATCATTGAACCTAGATATTTCAAAACTCGCCATGAACTTTATGATACGAGAATCATTTTATGATAATACAAATGTCATATTCTCACAATACTATTAACATCGAAATAAAATGCAAATTTAGTACCAAATTATATTTATTATTCATAATTGGAAAGTAATTTTAACATTTAGGCCCCACGTAGGTCCTAACTATGAAGCTATACTTAGTCAGTGTATTATAATAAATATCTCACAACGTAAAAGTTATATTTACATAAATTGAATATCTCGTATACCCGATAAAATACTCTTTTGTGTATAGTTTTGGATATAACCAATGATCAACACATTCTTTACAATATTTTTGTAACTTCTACCTTTTATATCCATAGAAATCTGATTATATTTAGACATTTACATTTCATATGTATAAACTAGTTCCCAAAAATTTTTTTTAGTACTGTACTATACAGTACTAAAAAAACTAAAAAAGACTAGGTATCAATAATGATACTTTTAAATGACCTTCTATGCCAAGATATTTATGCCAATGACGTGCATTGACGTGGAAATACAAAATAGTTGATTACACACAAGTTCCAAGTCTATATAATAGTGTACATTGTTCGAAATTATATTATATATCATTACAATATATTTATAATTTTTTTGGCGAAGAGGGAATGTGTCACTCATACCGTCTGATAAGTGGTTATAAGGTAGCCTAATAGGCTCTCAGAGTACTAGGAGGGAATACTTACAAAAAACCTACCGTGCTTCCACCATCCGCAGGGCCACAGGATCACGATTGCAAACTTGCCATGGCATATTTAAACTTTACGCATTTATAAGAAATTTGAAAAATGTTACAGATTCACTAATACCTAAGATATGTATATAATGGCGCGTTCGCATACTTAAACGGCGCCACTACCAACAATCTCTTTTGTTTAAATCATTATGATAGCTACAACGTATATTTATGTAATGCTGACAGTTAACTACAGTAAAAATGAGTTATATGAGCGCATTAAAGTTTTTCAATTACAATGTAAAACTCCACCTACGAGTTGCCCACACACAATCGTGGTTCAAAAAGTAACTCATGTAATCGAAATTTAAACATAGTCTATGGCTAGTGAAGGTCACTTGAATGTTTGTGATTATAATATAGCTGTATTAAGTAGTCAAAAAATAAGAATAAAAAATCAATGCAATATGTATGTAATAAGTTCATATTTAGTGTATTTCTGTTGTAATGTTAAGCCACTGTGTCGATCGATTTCAATAAACAAAAACATGTATACAGATAAAGCCGTAATAATAAATTATTGCTCATTATGAAGTCAAACGTTTTAAGAAAGTTTGCCAAACATGCTGTGCGAAACTAGCTCTGTTATGCTAATATCGTCAACGAAGCCATATGTTACAATAAGTTTATGTTCAGCCTTTACTTAAGTAAGTTATAAGTAAAAAAGCCAATATTCCAAGTCGTTTCTAGTATTACACTGTAGAGTAATAATTAAATAGGTGGGCACAAATTGGGATCATGTCTCTATAATTACATTTGGTAGCAGTGGGTGGAGCCACGAGCAACGTTCAAGAAACGAGATTTTATATTTAATGAATATGAATGATTTATGATTTATCAGATTTTTATATATTCAGTGGACACAAATTTGTATCTGTTAAATTTTTATATTGTTTTTCTGATTTAAGTGGAATCTTAGCCTTCTTTAAAAGCAACGTTAATAGCGCAATAAGTGTTAATATTAACTACGCGTGTAAATTATTATACTTAATCACTGTTTGTTGCCATCTTTAAACAAAATAAACTATACTCATAACATGTTAATAGATGGATCGTAGAGTTTCCGTGAAAGAACTATAATTAAACAGTTACGTAAGCTGGTATTACCAACTACAGTAAAATCAAGAATATTAAATTGCTTTTACTCATAAGCAAAATTCATTTGCTACTGGCGCTTTTGTAAATGTTTCTAAGCACGCAAACGAGCGGATTTCCAATTTATTGTTCATCTCTATTGTTAAAGAATACGAAACGACTACTTCGTCCGTAGTTAAAAAAAAATGATTATCTCTTTCTAAATTTTATTATAAGTTTATTTATATTCGGTATGTAGTTAAAGTTGCTTATAAGTAACTTATTTACGCCCCATATTTCTGACTTTTCCTGACACCAAACAGTCTTAGCACGCCTTGTCATAGCGAATGGCCATAGATCAATCTCTGTACGTCACAAATTATTCATAATCGGTCAGTGCCATGAAACTGGATCCATACACTACAGATATCTATATATTGAATATAGATCACGAAATTGTACACTGTGGTGAACGAGTACTAAACCGGTTCTATGCAGCTGCGCGTGCGCCGATCTTATATTTAACGACTTTTGAACATATCTTGGTCCTAAGGGATATAGTAAAACATATGATATCATATACGGACAGTGTAGCGACAATCGCTTGTTGATGCACATATTTTTATACACAATGAATTACTAAATACATAGTGATATTAGACACGGCCAAGTCTGTTTATCTTAACCATTCATGAGCTCATTTCTTAAGGTAATATTCAGAAGAGGTTTTTTAAACTTGTAATAAATTAGAAGTTATAGTACAAATTTAAAATTCTTGTAACATTATACTACGATACGATAGCATTTTAAGTCACTAGACTCATTATTGTAACGTAACATTGTTTTTATCTCTATTAAATTACAAAATGATAATCTTCCTAGTAAATCCCAATATTCTCGTTACGACATTAGTAATTACAGCTCACACTTCATAATATGTTCTTGCGTGATACGTTTTATAACACGCATGTCTTCTCTATTAACTGTAAGGCGAGTGAATATGTAGTAAACAAAAGAAGAGCATCATTTTATTACTTCACACCTTGTTATGGGTTTATATAGAAACAATTTTTTTTGGTTCGAATGCAATAACTGAACACGAAACTTAGTTTAGAACCATGTATAGAGCAAATGTTTTTATAATTTTGTAAATAGTCTTCGCATTCATTTCTAAATGATTACTTACTAAACCTTAAGACCTAAATTGGTATATGAGCTATATAGTATAGAATATTGGGCACCTAGCTATTATTTGCAATGATTTATCGTTGATATAGTTATACAAATGGATCTAGACAGTATGTTTATAATTATACAAAGGTAATGATTATACTATGTATACTAAATTAATACTCAGTCTCATAAAAACATGAATTTAGATAAGTATATCGCGAGAATATGCATTTGTTCATATCTGCAACAACATAATAATTTATATCACAATAATTGCTTACTAAATATTCATTATAAATTGCGATTTACTAGCAGTGATTACTTGAATGAATTACATGAATTATTAATGAAAATAATCTGTACCTAGTAATGAACACAGAAATAAATTAAACACGAACAAAGACAATTTATATATCTATTATCTAGAAAAATAAATCAAATAAAATATAAGTTTTTATATGAATCATATGAATCTATATATATTTATCTATATAATCAAATAACGATATGAAGTGTTGTGCAATGCCACCATTTGGACACACTCTAAGCCTGTTAGCTGTTACTAGACCCATTTATTGGGGAAACGTCGATTACCGCGGAAAGAATACAGATGTTAAATAAAACAACCTTAGCCGGATGAAAACAATATCCATAACATTATTTATCGTTTTAAGTGATTCGCAAACGTGCTTATGGGCAAACTGAAAGTATCTACTTAAAAACTGTATTCAATTACCATTTAATTCATCCATCCGTTTTTGCGTGGTTGAATAACAAATCAAATCCAAATCATTATCTGCCTACTTTGCACTATAATATTAGTACTATCTTTGTCTATAGATAGATAGTAAAGAACAGCATATCTATTATAATTTAATGTTATTTTATCCGTAACGTTCGGTTACGATAGAATCTCTATTCGCAAGACAAATCCAATTTTAAACGCACTGAGTTCAACTGCACCCAACGGTTACTTTGGTGCTGGCAAAATAACTATGTTAAATGAAAGATAAAACAAGATTTTATGTCTTAATAGCGAGAAATTATCTTTTGACACGTTTTGTTATAAAACTACAAAGACACAGAAACTGGTGAAGCTTCAAAACTTCGTTTTGAAATGTTTACCTTACAATGAACTCATTCAACCATAAACATTTTATTTTCATAACTCGGATAAAATACGTCAAGAATTTAATAACTTTTCATTAGAACTATCATTCACCAACTTTTTAAAAAAATAGTTCAGTTAAAAATTCAGTGATTTGACAATGACCCTATATTGCTTTGTGAGGATTACTTTTTTATATGATTATAAGAAATCCGAGTATATCAAATACAATATGTAATGCGTACTTAATATTTTCCGCACAAAAGTTTAAAGCGTACACGTGCAATGAACGTCAGACGATGAGATTTTCTTTATCTTACTATGAACAAAGGACCATAAAAGCTCCAAGGTAAAGGATCAACACAGTTAACTACAGCTAAATCACGTCAGATTTCAAACCAGTCGACTGCAACGGCAGCGGTTCTCGTCGCAAATCGCGTAATAGAGAAGCTATTCTAAGCGAAACACGCTCACGTAATTATCTCTATGAAAAACTTGATGTAATATTAAAGATAGAAGAATGCCGAAGACTTTTGGAATACAAAAAAATGTTTCAAGGAGCAACAATAAAAGAAAAATTATAAGGTCAGGATTTCTTTTGGAATGTTCATATTGTAGAAAATGGTCGTGTAATGAAGAAATTGGTGAATATGAATACGTATATATGAAAAGGGTAAAAAACATCAATTTGTATGGCGATATATGACTGGTGTGATAAATGGAAGACAGGTAAGGAAGAATATTTTTTTGTAAAACAATATTAGTATTGATACAGCTAAGAATTTTATGGATAAAATTTGCAAAGTCATCGCATTATGTCCGAGACGTGTCGAAAGTCGTCGTTCATGATTGAGGCCGTGGGCCGCTGCTTACAAATAACGTATTGTTTAAAAGGTCACGTTTGGTCTGCTTGTAGACATGAACTCCTATTATTGGGGCCCGGTTTTTACTATGAATTTGTGGGATTAGGGTGAATTTAAACACGTAAAATAAGTTTAAATGTTTTAACATGACTTTCCAATAACTTATAATTTGTTTTATATACAAATTTACAGGATAGCGTAGATTATTTTCCTACTAGTGCACATGTGAAGCAAGAATGTCTTGAATTCTGTTTAAAATGCATTCGAAGTGGGAGATTTAGCAAAGATAAAGTCTTTCATATAGACTGGCAAATCAGTAAGAGTAGAAAGTAGAAAATTTAGAGGTTAAAAAAAATTGTTTAATATTTTACTTATTTACAAACGAAAAATTAACTTAATGAATTATGTTTGAACCTCAAACATATTTCATTAAAATAATATATAATAGATATAGCGATCAAATTAACTTATGACAGTTTTTCTTAAAGTAACATCTAAGGAGGTATTACAGAATGTAGGCATTTATCCATAATAACTATGCATGTGAAAAACATACGTAGATATAATAGTTAAGTATACTACTCACCTTGAGAGCGCAAAAAATACAGGATGGTCCGAGGCAAGCGTGGCCAGTCAGCTCGCGAAAGCTCCGCCGGAAGATGTCCAGATGCCAGAGCACCTGCGAAAAATAATTAAATATAGAACAGAACAGCCACGCTTAACTAATTAACAAGCTTTTTATGGCTTTTTGTTAGATTAATTAGGTCAAGTTAGGAAACTTGGTATTTACTAGGTATACAGAATATTTATTAAAGTGATACTGCATTTTATGTGATACTGTTATACAAATATTACATTAAGGCATGATATCCTAAATAAATTGCACAGTTGTAAAGAAAAGTTTAAAAACATATGCAGTAACCTAGTTATGTGCTTCTCATGACTTTTATGAAGTACCTGCATACTTCAATGATATAATTTTATCATACGAATTTATAATAATTAATGCAAAACACATTAATTTGAATAAAATTTGTATTTAGTAAATAAATTGACGGTCGCATTGGCGTATTGGTGGTTATTTCTTGTCTAAAATACTGTATTGTGTAGTTAAAAAATCATGCTGTGAATTACAAAATCTAAACTATTTAGTTATATATAATAATCTACTACACGATACAATAAAATTCATTCATACAGAAATCATTCATTTCAGTTAAAAAAAATCAATATTTTTCTAATTATGAAAATATATGGCTAGTCAATTGGCTGTCAGCGAAAATGGTCAAAATCACGTAAAATAGCAAATAAACATTAACAACGCCTACGATAAAGTATAATCTACATCTTATATATGGTAAAACACAAATTTTCTCATTCATAAAGAACATAATTTACTATTCGTTTTATGCTAATGTGTAAGAAGTTGACTTAATAGTCAAAATTCGTAATTATTATTGAACATTCGCAAAAAATACTTGAGAATTGACAAAATGTCAGAATATTTAAAAATATATCTCGTAAGACATTTATTGAAACCAGATTTGATTCTAAGTCATACTCTGGAATACAATACTAAAAAAAAATCTAAAAACTTTTTAAAATAGATGGTAAAAATAGCGTAATATTTCGAATAACAGTACAGTCATTTAAAAAATAATGGTTTTTGTTGTAAAGTTGTATTAAAATCTATTATTAGTTATACGATAATCTCACGTCTGAATACAAACTCACGCGCATATACTATAATAGAACATGTGAATTAATGGAAATTCTAAGCGCTTTCTAAGAAAAGGTATTATCTAAAGAGTAACTGTGTGAATGAGTTTTTGCTACCAGAAACCATATTTTCACTGTTTATTGTCGACACTGGTATGTACGAGGTATATGAAGTTACGTTTAAGTTATTAACTTATTATAATATGAAATAATGACTTTAAACCCTTATATTTAATTAGTAAAACTTTAAACTTAATTTTAAAGTAATTTGCTCTTTGATAGGTTTATATAAACCATAATACTTTAAGTTTTAACGTTTTGCTAAATTTTAAAGTAGTAAGACATGGTAATTAAAAAAGAAATAGAGGCTTTTCAGGAGGCATGTCTACGGAATAGTATATTACGTTTCAAACTGTTAAAGGCAGTTTAAATACGTTCCCTGATTAAAAGACGTTAATGATGTATGTTATTAAGTTCAGTGCAATATCGGTAAGGTTCTGTTACAGAATATGAGACGATGGTACCATGGCACGTTTTATGTCAGGTGCATACGACATGTGATATCATAAAAAATAACAGGAACGACCTATAGTTAAACAAATAATTATTTTCAAACGATAATTATGGAACACTACGCTCATAGCTGTCTGGAATTCCGTACATATTATGTTTATTTGTTTCTATACGTGTTTCTTTCTATATTAATAAAAATATTCTTAATATATATATATATACACATTATAAAGCAATTTAAAACTAGATACATATATAATAACTTAAGGAACACTGCACTAATATTTTATATTTCCTGTAACACCTACGCAATTCTATAATATATCAAAATTTAAAACTGGTTTTTGTTTTATTTGCATAAGATATACAACCTTTATAGCTTATATACTATAAAAAACCGTTGCACAAAGAACATTTAAGGCAAAATCAACCTATTATTATGAAACAAAGTTTCTTTTCCTTGCATTTTTATTGCCACTTATAATGATATATTTTGTACCTAATATTTGTATAAATATAAAAATTCTTGCTTAAAACCCGATGATCATAAATAATAACTTTTTAATAATGACTTTTAAACTATTGAATAATCTTAATAATGTGGAATTTTTAACAGTCATAATAATTTTAACCTACTGTCACTTTTCGTATTAAAATGAATGGAGCTAATATGATGATAAGGTAAACATCGATAGCACGTTACCTTTTTACTGAATACTTACTCCAAAAAACTTTATTTTTAATGCACTTTACTAACTGTTTCTAAGCAATTAATACAAATTATTCATAAAACTCATAGTTTATCAGGTATGGTGATCACCTGCCTCTTCGGGCTCTATTCACGTCTGTTTTGGCCGTCTGGCGCGCAGGTGCTCTCAACTTGTTTAAGCAGATGTGTAGACATTGATAATGCCCGCGAATTCATCTTTTTTTGTATTGTTGGAACTCAAAATTATGGTCGAAAGTAAGGTATAGAGCTCTTTATAACATAATCTTTATCTATAAATTCAATATGACTGATTTATATACCTAATTGTTTTTATTCGTTTATGGTGTATACATTTAAACGTTTATTATTTTTAAGGAATATATATTTTCGGAGAAGATTCTTTAATATCGTCACATATTATTATAAACTTGTTCAACTTGTAACGGAGGCTTCATTTCAATATAACGGAAGGATAACAGATGCGCATCAATCTACCGGTAAAGCCTTACGTGAGATTCATGAAGATTTTTTGTAATGTTAGCTTATGAAATAATTTCAATTATAAGATAAAGGGATATTTTATTATATTATATACAGAAAATATATTTTTTACCTTACACCTACTTCTATTGCCTGCTTAATACTTCCATGAAAATGTATTTTATGATAATCTTAGTCATAATGTTATTTATTATTATTTTTATTATAGACGAAACAAGGGCCTTGGTGATATCTCAGTCACATAACATCATCATTAAACTACCTACTGTCAGGCAGTTAATTCAATTCAATTCAAGAGAAACTTAATTTTTTTCATATGAATAGTAGTTATACATATTGATCGCATTTGTTTTTAAATTGAAAACGAATTTATCACCCGCATACAATTATTTTTCTCATTAAAACCCGTATATTTGACAATGATAATAAATTTAGTGACTTATGAAAGCAAACATAATATAAACCAGAGCAAAAAGTATATATGTAAGTCCATATACATTTTTTTCTGAATACCTAACCATTTAAAGAATATATCTTTATCAAAACACAAATACACTTTACAAAGCTCAAACAATGTATTGACTCAACAATTTAAAAGTTATCACGTGTGATTCGTTTACACAGATCTATATTTTCATTTGAAGAAACATATCTGTTATCTTTTGAAAATATTGCACGTGTACAAAGATTTTTCAATACTTACTGTCTTACAAGAGTTTTAATATATATGTATATTATATATAAAAATTAAAGTTTATTGTTATATCTAAATTTGACTTCATTGTGTATTTTAATCGTATTTTTGATGTGGTTTACGTAGTTGTATCTTTGTTGAATATATTTATAATAATGTATGTTAATTTTTTTAAATATTATTATAACATTTTTTAATATTACAAAACTTTCTAGAAAATAGCTTACAAACATACATAATTTATGTACACGATTAAAAATTTTATATACACACAGATTTTACCAAATTTCTTACATATTTTAATTAATTTATTAAAATATCAGACAGTGGATTAAAACTATGAGGGGCTTATAACAATTTTTAAACAACTTTGTAAATCTGTATAAGTATTCTCAAATAAATTCTTATAAAAAATATAGTCACGTAGAATGAATGTTTTAAACTTAAAAGTCAAGAGGTCGTCGGCACTCGACTTAAATATACAACATACAAACACCATTTGTGCGAAACCGCATCAAATTATACTGAATATTTCCAAACATTGTTGTAACCTATTTCTTAATATACCTTATATCTTTCATTAGACAAACAATACACACCTTAAGTCCGTATTTAAAAAGTAACATTCAGAGGGATGAAATCATGCGCATCTTTGTTATTTAAAAATTATGCTACCTTCCGCCTCCATCATCAGAACATGTTTCGAGATATTAAATTATAATACAGTTATCCGAAGTACATACACGAATAGGTTAAAATTAACTACAAATATTAGGGTGTATTGTCAGTAACAAATAGAGTTACCTGAAAAATAAAGAGTTTTCTTAAAAATAAGTATATACCGAATCATCATAAAAAGAATCAGTTAAACTTTATTTGTAGCTAGCTAAATGCATTGTCTTTAAATTCGTGACCGTGACCAGTAAAACGGTAAGTCTAGTCTCGAATGTTAAATAAGATCTTTGTTTTAATTAAGTATCTATTTAGTAGATTATTGAATAAGATTTCGTAGTCTAGAAATTTACTCTGTAACTGTTTGTTAATAAAATTTATTTTAACTAATATCAATTATATTTTATATAATAAACATTGAAACATATACACAATAGACCGACACGCTTCATGGTATCGCAATTGAAAACGCAAATTTCTTACAATAAATCTTAATAACAATTTAACCATTTATACCTATTACTTTCTTATACTTCTTCGTAATTAAAACATATAAGAACTATGTTGGGGTCATTTTATACACGTTTTTATCCGCCTAGGGAGCGCAGTGATGCGATTGTATTAACTTGAGAACTAAAGTTCAATTTGACGCTATATGACTAACGTGGGAAGAAAGGGTATAACTTTCCTTTGGTATACATAGTTGTTAGAACTGTATTGGCGTCTAATATAAAGGATCGCTTACATTATAAATGCAATGTTATTCCTTTATCATCGGCCTAATCGTGGATTAAAAGTAAGAAATGTTAGTTACTTAGTAGGATAAATTTAAATCTTACGTACGTATATTGTGTTTTTTTTGGTTCAAATTTTTCGAAATAAATTTTATTACAGCGTCGATAAACGGAAGTTGATTCAAATCAAAATATGGATTGAACATTTCCCCTACGGAAGCGCCAAATGTGATCATGACAAAGGAACCGTTTATAAACTTACACTTTGGCTATTTGCGTCAAAAAAACTCAGTTAGTTTAATATGATTTAAAATAAGATTAATACAACATCGTTACATAATCGAATTTGTATATTTCGTCTATAATATGAAAATTCTTAATTTAAAAAAGATTTTCGGAGCCCGAAAGAAATATTACACAGATAATTGATTTATCACTTATAGTGGTCTCATATATTATAAGTAAATTTTGACAATTCATTTTCTACAATAATTGTTGGTATACTCAAAATAAAAATAAGCGGCCTACAAGTTCAACTCAACCGAATTTCATATGATCTCTGAAAACAGGTCTCGGACAATTTTAAAATCACTTTTAACGCTCCATACGTTCAAAACAACCAAAACCGAGTACGCTCTACTTGTTTATAACTTCATACAAAATTTTAGCCGCGTCAATATAAAGCCATTTACATCCAATTAGGTACACTAATTGCACATGTACACGATTGACTTTGCTTGGACAATTTATTCCTGATTTTTGAACTTTATTCCACTGTAATAAAGTCGAAAATCGTTTGACAAGTATGGTTAAAGTTTGTCACTATCCGTGACAGTCACGCTTCGTAGAAATAAGAAACTAAAGCTTGAAACATACGAGGTAATGTTACACTATTACGAGACATGAGTTTTTAGCAAAACAATTTTTTTCTAAAAAGTGTCTAAATTCGATACGTTAGATATTTACTTAAAAAATATATGAATAAGAACTTCGATGTAACTGAAGTCTAGCAGGTTATTTCTCTATACTTTTAATTTTTTTATTTTATCATTTATGTTTACGAATAATGAGATATAATTTTGTAAAACAAAACCATAAGTTTAAATTTTGTTCTGGCTAAAGAAAGAGAAACCTGTAAAACTTGTTATTTCACCATTCCATGAAGATAATGGTATGAATATGGCTAAATCACATAATTATTTTTAAAGATAAAATAATAAAAAAAAATATAAGTAATTGTAACAAGACATGTTGTGGTAAAATAGGTACCATTAAGTGTTACTTCAATAATGTATTTAGAATTTTTATTATATTCAATTACCTAATAACCACCTGTGTTAAGGAATTGAAAAATATCTTAATGTGTAGTGCAAAAAACTCCGTTACATGTTATGTAAAACTCTTAATTAATTGGGGGTCATAAACCTCATAATTAATTATTATATTCACAATATTTTTTTAATGGTAACATTCTCAAAATCTTTTGCTGGATCTTGTGTATTGCAAAAAGTCTTGACGTCAGAATTTAAATTACTGACTAATAAATTTTTGCTAGCTAGCTGTTAACTAAAGAGGGGTTTGTAGATTCAACATAAGTTTGTGAGTAACAATAGTCCAGTAACTTATAGAGGACAAATAAAAAGACATTAATTTAAAAAAAAAAATACCCAAATTTTGGACCAAGAACCATTATGAGCGTACACAGTACATACTAGTCTAATAATAAAAAAAAAACTTCCTTTATAGTTCTTTAAATGAACTTATATTGTGTACAGGAGAATACCATACAAAAAAAAAACAAATCAAAAGTCGGGTGAAAGAGGCGAATGGCCGTCTAGAACCGGTCAGTGTGGCACGTTTCTAGGAACCACTGTCTTAGTCAATTTGCTTTTTATATACTCATCTAACATATTATAAAATCATTAAATATGAATTAGACCTCAGAAGTTATATCCTTAGTAATCCTTTAAATACAAATCAAAAGCTTAAGGCACATCCTGACAATACCAATATGATTGCGAATGCTTGCGTATGTTTGTTTGGTACCATTTCTCAGTTGAATCTCCGAAACGACATCGATGAATAATGGGACAAAGATTGTTGAGAAGAAGCTTAAAGACTTTTTCCAAACGTGAACCTGCACAGCGCGGGTAGTTTTGTATAAAATATCGTTATAATAATTAAAAAGTTCATGGAGTCAACATAAATTACCGATAATAAACATTACGTAACCATAATTAAGAGTAATTAATTGATTATGATAATTTGTCGAAAAATCATTAGGATCTTTAAATGTAAATGATTGACTTATTTGAAGGCAACTTATGTTATTGAATGAATACGAAATAAGGAGTCTCCTAACCAATTAACTCACGCATCATTAATACCAACTGCCCGAAACGAATTTAGGCTCCGTAAGTTTTTTAAAATTCAAGTTGGACCAGACCATCCCTATAGCTGGGGAGATCGGCCAAGCGTGGCTACCTGTCTCATGTACCTGTATACAAAATCCCGGTCCGCAATTACAGACAAACAACTAAAGAGTAAAATAATATATAATTCAATATATCCTTCTCTGTTCCACTCATATCAAATGTATTGCCATCTCTGTCACAACTCGTTGATGTCTTTTGATAGCATGATGCCCCTTTTTGGGGAATAAATGTAGAGCGACGTATTTTATAGAATTTTACTATAATTTTAAAATGATGTAGATAGAATTATTGATTTTATGAAAAAAAAAGATGGTTTAATATAATTAAGATTTAATGGGTCGATGAACAGCTTGACAATTGTAATGAATAAACTTTAAACTTAATTTTTCTACTCTTTTACAAATACATATATCTAAATGTAAGATCATCTTTAAGCAAGTCAATCAAAAACTAGGATATTCAGGAGGGAAAGAGAAACTGGCGAATTCAAAACCCTTCGGCGACCGGTTTTGGCAACCTAACTATGCAGGATTTTTATAATTATACTTATTTAACAGATATGGTTAATGTTTGTATTTATATACAGCAATAAAGAAAGATACAAATATCATACCCTAATATTGGTTGAAATTTATATAATGAAATCAAATCTTAGTATTACGAAAAATTAGCAAAGTACTTAGATAACTGCGTTTTAATTGACACAGGGAAAGTTAGTTTCGTTGATGAATTTTTCAATTAAAGTTAAATTAACCCAACACTTACCTTTGCACTATGATAAAGTGCACTACTCCGATTTATCTTGGCCTTTGTCATCCTTCAATCCTTATCACAACACAGTTCTAAGTCACAACACTGGCATGTTGATGAAAATTCATGTAATTCTGGGAAAACGCGCCGTACCCGTGTTTACAATGTGAAATCTACGTGGGAGTGTGATGCGCGTACGATGGTTCATTACTAGCGCTACGCGTGGTGTAGTATTGAACTAAAGTTTTTCACGGGTTCGAAATGCAAGCGAAGTCCAAGGCTTTGACGGCCATTTTGTTTGCGCCCACGGGATGAATGTTGAAAATAGAGCAGCTAAACGTGTGTTGATGAAAAATTTAAGATCCATTGTTATACTTTGGAAAAATTATATTGCTACTGGATTATAGAAAAAATATTTTATAATACCTATTTGTTCTTATTACACCTTGCGATTTCAAAGACAAGGGACAAATAATTGTCTAATAATTTCATTCGTCATATTTTACATACATCTATGTAAATTGTATAAGAAGTAATTATATCTAAGAAATACATACCTTTACGGCAGACATTCTACGTGCATTCAGAAACCTTACGTATGTAGTGGTTTGTGTACCTACCTATCTAACAAAAAAGGGAACAACATTCTTTACACGTTTAGTGCACAGAATATCATAAAAAGCACAATATATTTAATATCATATTGTGCATACGATTATGAGAATTTGATTATCGTGTAAAAAAAACGACTTAGCGAGAAACTTTAAAACATCTTCGTAAACTATATTATGCTATAATAGTTTATACTATAAAATATTCTGGTTTAAAAAGTACTACATATATCCAATGTATATGGTCAAAACTCGAACTACAGTACAAATAAACACATAGGACCGACGTCAAAACCGGTCTACTTTCTTTCCCGCCAAGCCCTCTCTAAACATCAAAATACGACAGAGCTTTTTAAAAATTATCGTGTTTTAGTTGACGTAAGGTATAATTTTGGATAACGTTATTTAGTATATGAGCTATAGTAAAACGTAGTAAAATGAAGCAAGTTTTAGATAATGTATAGAGTTAAAATTACCGTTAAATAAGAACATCCAATGATTATTAAATTACGCCAATCAAGATGATTTCGCGGATTCTAATTAGCGAAGGAAATCGTTAAAATTCTGACATATTGAACACAGTTCTTTATCTAACTTTGCTATTCTAACTATTCATTATTATTGATTATAGACAAATGGGGGAATAATACTTTTAGTATTAAATTATTCGCCGCTCAGACGCGACATAAACACATTTTGTGAATCACTCAGATAATAAAAAACAATTGTGTATAAATAATTAGTCGCTATAAATATTATCTTGTTCTTACTTTTTGAACTATAAAATTAATAACATAATGAAATATCGTGATATTTTAAGATTATTTCGTATACTCGTAAAGTCAACGCCTGCAAGTTTTTAGTAAGCAATATACGTTTAGCATATTTAAGTACGAAAAACGAGAAGGAGAAATTATTAATTATGTTTATATTCTAATCTTGTCTTTCTTCAAGTATGCATAAAATTGTGAAGCACAGTTAAAAGACAAAAAAGCGTTCTTTTTAATAATTAAATTTTTATGACCTGTAAAAAAACCCTTAATACGAGTATTTAAGTATATTATAACATTAAATGACGGCAATTAAAATTACTAGTATATATACTTTAGTATTTAGCATGTCTTTTGCCTATAAATATAGTCTATGCCAAATCTGAGACTCAGTCATGTGGGCAATACTCTCAAAAGAGGGTGCCGAAATTTCCGCTACACATATTAACACTAAATAGGCTATGAATATGTGAGTACTAAAAAACTTCAATGCAACAAAGTGCTCAATAAGCCACCACGCTCCATTGTTCTTGTAATAACAATAACTGTTTAACTTTCCAGACGAGCTCAAAGATACGAATTCCCACGTTTGATTCACTGTTGTCATTAAGCCCATAAGATCGTTACGAGTTCGATAAAAAATGAATTAAAATCTCATAGAGGAAGTATACTTTTCACGAACCTAGTATACATAGTACCTATGTATTCTTTAGTTATATGGAATACTAAGAGTGAGATCACCTTCTATTTGCTTCATATTCTGTATGCTTTACTTCCATAATTAATTCATTTCTGAACGCATCTTAGTCAGTCTCTTCAATAAAATCACTGTAATTATAATGTTGCTGAAAGAAAGTAAGTCCAAATGATCAAATGGTAACTAAGAACTACGTCTATTACGTCAGATTTCTAACAAAAGAAATCGCATCAAAATCGACTATTTCGTTAAGAACCTATAAAGCAGCAAGTAAACGGACAAACAACATATATTAAACAATAAACTGATGTTGTGACTAAGCCTAAATAATATAGTAAGTTTTTATTACTTTTTAGCCGACAAAACTTTGTAAAGACAATAATTTTGCTCCTTTATGAATTCAAACTATTTAAATGCTACGTTACAATGTAACAAATGAAAACCCAGTTTTATGTCGTATGTACATTTACTTAAACGTGTATACGTTAAATATATGTATAATTGTATGGCAAGTGTAGAATTATATTATTAATAATATTGCTATTTAATTAGAAAAAACTTAGTTTCCTACATTTATACTTTCTACATTAAAATGCTTAAAAATATTTTTTCTCACAGCACGTAACATAGATTCGAAACGGATATACTATGTAATCGTTATGAAATCTCTTGTCTAGACGGGTGCTAAAATAACTTATGAATGATAAAATTACACGCAAGTGTAAATCTATCAAGTGTTCATTACAATATTTATTGACATTTGAAACCAGATTCAAAAGCAATTTTTTATATGTGATTCATTATTTTTATTGCGAATATAAAATTACTTTTTCACTTCAAGCTTATTTTTGAATAATAGTTTGAGATGTATCGTTTAATAGTCTACACCTTGAGTTTCAACCCGGAAGGTAGTCGAATTCATGATGCGCGACCGCCCTATATTTCTCACGCGGTTCATATGTTAGACGAGGCCAGTGGGAACTTCTTAAGTGATGAGTATAACGGGCTAACTCGTATTCATCTTTCTCATACTACAACGGCATTAGTAGTTACATACAAGATTAACTTTATCAAATCACACTTTGCATTTTTAAGTTTTTTTTTAAGTTTTTGCATGTGGCAGTATAATATGATCACGACGAGAAGCATGTATCACGCTTCTTGTAAATTTTCATAAGATGCTTAAATATATCTAATATATAAATTTCTAGTGTCACAATTTTCGTTCCCATACTCCTCCGAAACGGCTCGACCGATTTTTATGAAATTTTATATGCATATTCAATAGGTCTGAGAATCGGCTACTATCTATTTTTCATCCCTGTCAATGTGAAGGGTGGTCCACCCCTAATCGTTTTTTATTTTGTAGACATTTTTTTTATTTTTATGGTTTTATGATACAGCTTTAAAAAATACATTCAACTCTATATATTTATGTGGCAAAATGACGTTTGTGGGGTCAGCTAATAAAATTTAAAATTCTAGCGTTCTCAAGAAATTTCATGTTTACTTTCAATTAATTTAAATTATTATGTACACTAAGTTTATAAAAGACGATTTTTAGAACATATTGAAAACTATTTGTAGCACTTAGCAGTAGTAAGTCACAAACCACAATATAAAATTGTAAGAGCGGGAATCGCTAAGCGACCACGGTCCCACACTTATCCCGATACCATAAATAAATCGATACAATTACTTATTCCCTTATATATTGAATTTTCTTTTTCATCTTTTTATGTGTGCTATCTAGAATATAAAATATATAGCTAAGTGAACCGAAGGAAATTTTAAATTGATAATACTTTTATTTAAGAGAATTAAAATTACTGAATGAATGATATGACAGGCGACAAAGGGAAAAAATAAATAAATAATGAGTGGCCTAAGGTCTAGGTAAACCTAGTGGTATAAATGAAGTTACAAGATATGGAACAAATTATGAATATAAATCATCATAATAAAGATAATAGTTGAAACACAAAATATCAATTTTTATCGAGAATTCATGTCCCTTACAAAAATTACCCCAAAATATATAAATAATCCATTTTTGGGCTCACACCTGCGTAATTAGATCGTTCTACTGGTTGGCCTGTCTTGCATCGATGCGTTTCTCACATCATGTCTTACACTAAGATTATCAGATTAACTTTTTTGTTACGGTATAATGACTCATGCAATAATACTTTTATATATCTGTATATATTGGGCGTTAGGTATTCTAAATAGAGTAATAATACTTTAATCCTTTAACAGTATTTTTAATAAAAAATTAATAAATAAACATAATTATTTAAAAAAACTAAGTTGCACCGACCTTAATTAGTGGGGAGAAGAAACAAAAAGAGGAAAATATATAACAGAACTTTTTTTAAATTTGCCGCCATATTTGAAATTGTTAGTTAGGAAACGTATGAAACAATACGATATTATTTAGGTTAGTAACAAAAGTATACAATGAATGCTCTCGGCTAACGCTGTTAAGTAGATTCTCTTTGTCTGTTTGTGTAACTTGTGTTTATCGGTCGTTTAATTAACTCATTATGGCGGTAGGCCCAGCACCATGTTTGCCAAACTTTGTTTATTCGTCGTTGATGGAAAAACTTAATTAACAAGTGAATGGTGTTAATGTGTTGATAGATCCCATTATTGATAATTTAATTTTTACTTTAACCCTGCATGTCAACAGGTTCAAGAAATAAGTTAATGCCAAGATATATATAAATATCTTGGCATTGATATCATACATAATTTACTTACATTTTTTATATAATAGTATCATACAATATTATGTTAATTGCATTTGTATTTAATTCGTAATATGCCTGATAAATACGCAAGCTTTTATTTCTTGAGCCTTTCAGCTTCAAAGAAATCTTTCAAAGCAATTTGCACTTAGAACTATACTCTTATACACAATGTATAATTTATTACCATAAGTCTTAAGAAAAGGCATACTTATTTGAACCTTTTCAAAATTGGGAGCCATAAAAACGTCGTAGGAGTTATGATGCTATATAAATCTTCCGGTTCGTTCCTAAAATCCTTCTGTTAAATTTTATTTAAATTATCAAATATAGTCCAAATAAAATATAATTAATGAATTTTGTTTATTTTTAAAGATATATTGAAGATTTAGCTAAAAATAAAAATTTAGACGTACTATGTAATAATATAATGTAAATAAAAGAGAAACAAGCTGCCTTACATAAAATTAGAATTGTCCTAAATTGAATTTTAAGATTTAATAATATTGTTAATTAATTTAAATGAAGCCACAGGTGTGATAAAAGTTTTAATTGTCATTTTGTTACATTTGGCAATAATTCAGGCGTTTAATGGTTTGAATACTTAAGAATCACCTGTAGCAGACCTGGGCGAAGCAGACATATTTTATGTAAAATTATTTTAGGGAGATGTAATAGTTAGCGATTTAAACCAGAACCTACATAGACAACAGCCTATATTTTTATTTTATAAAAAAAACTATTGATCCAGTTTGTGCCGATTTAATGATAACAATAGGTTTTTCTCAAGTTAGTCACAGTGGTGTTCAACGCTTGAATCCTTTAGGGTCAGGATGGATGACTCAGCAAATAAGAGGTCATGGACTCATGGGTCATGGTTCAGGAATCATGCCGTATCACGCCTTTAGTAATCGTAATGGGATTTGCGATTTAAGATTTTTAAAAGAGACACTGATATTATAAATCGTTCGGCGTTAATGTCCATTCTTGTATACTTATTATTGAATTATAGAATATCTACTGAAATATAACAGAAACACTATATACAAAATGCTGCCATGTCATGTCTGTTAGTTTCTTCCCGCTAATCTCTAAAATGGATGGACCGATGAATAGATGGAACTGTAACCGACAAGTAGATTATGTTGCGAGATGTAATTAAGATTACTTTTATTTCATTGTCATTACGATAATCGTGTAACTTTACAGAATTCGCAGAGAGTGCAATTCAAGAGGAATCCAAAACCATAATACAAAAATATAAATAGAAGAAGAACACGAATACTCTTTATTTAAAAAGTAATTCGTAGTATTGATAACTTTGTTAAGAATGGGTGATTCCTGAATATTATTAGTGATTGTTGAACAATAAAAACACAAACTTCTATTAAATACTTTCATAATTACAATAGCAACAGCTACTTGATAGCCAGACAACGACCCAGTGAACTTGCATTATAATTCAAATTACTTTCATGTTGACTCTTGACCGTGAGAAAACGAAATCATCGTAGAAAATTGATGTAAATAGAAAATTGTAAATTACCTGTAACTCTACGTGTTACGTAATTTTTGATTTTTTATACCTTGTATTCATAATAATTATTTTTATATTGAACATTACGAAATATAAGCGACTATAAAATTGGTCTATACACATATTTATTTATATTTTACAGGTCATGACCCTATTTCGATGAGTACATCGGAAATATTATTAGCTATAGTACAAAAATTTACTGGTGTATAAAAAATTAAAATTTCGTAAAATTGTACCAACACTCCATTAAAAGCTTTACCAAAAAAACAAATAAAAACACGAATTTATTTTGTATGTCATAACTATAATAATGAAAGTAAATCGTTTTCTATTACGCTTGATACCGCTCCAGTGATTATAGTAATATGGTAAATACATCTATAAAAGGCGTCTATGTGTATTCCCACGGGGTTACTTCCGGCATAGGCGCGCGGCGACCCGTGACGCTACCGTCTGGAAGACGTACATCTTCACACGTGAAGTATACGATAGCATCAGCCAGCCGTTTACTCCAAAACTTCATGCAAATTATAAGACACTTATATTATACATTGGAAGGAATAGAGACATTTGTCGACTCTAACAAGGCGGAGTCAATACTTCGTTTTCGTCAACGTGCAATGGGTTTTTAAAATATCCTCCTAATTAAATAATCAACATGAAAAAGCCAAAACTACTGACGTAAAATTAAACAAAGAACATTGCAACGCCAATGGCGTCCTAAAACTTTATCTTGAGGCCCAAAAAACTTTTCAAATTTAAAGTTTTATACCTTTCGCCGTTCACAGAGATCGGGCCATTCAAATTACCATTACATGTACAAATTTACTATTCTAAAAGTATTTTAGAAACTCGGTTTATTGTATAATTAAAAAGGTTTGATTGCTTTAAAATTCATAATAATAATAGGTATATTTTAAAATGAATTCAATCACGTACGTTACATTTACTTTCCCAATCACTTTAGAGGTTTTGGAATGCTTATAAAAACAAGTATTGTATACGATTCTCTGTACTATACATTTATGTATTATTGTACTGTACAGTAAAGAATGTGCGACGATTAAGTTTTGTGTCATAAATATTTATGTTTCTGGGAAAAACGGCGATCGGTGTCGGGAATAGCGATCGGCGGGCTACGATCTTGCGCACACGTCACTCGAGAAATGCGGAATTACAAAAAGTGTGCGGTTGCGAACCGACAATAATGATAATACATACGTGTATAATTATTTATACACTACAACTGAAGTATTTTTCAGAAAAATTTTAGGGAAGTATCTGTAAATGCGTTTTCTATAAAACTGTATTTATAACATAACTTTCTATTTTTTTATTTGAAAATTGATAAAGTATTCGTGCAAAACAATTTTAAAACTAAAATGAATCTGATATAAATATACCTACGACAGTCTAGCTATGACGAATGGAGCATGAGGCTTAGTCAATGGTACCATGGCTGATGCCTCCGCCAGGTGACGATAAGACTAATTATTCAATAAAATTAGTTTAAACGTTAACATACTTCAGTAACCTTTAATAATACGTTTAATTATTTTAGGAAGCAAATGCATAAGTATTTTTTTTTTGAAAATAAGCATTGGTATAGTACAGATTAGCGAATAGGTTTAAATAAGGTGCCAAAATTATTTATCAAACTACAAAAGCGTCCCCTTAAGGCTTAGACACGATTCTGCAAATAAAATGGTCAATGCCCTGACTCATTGGCGCCAACGTAGTTTGTATGGAATACGTTTACAGCTAGGTTATAGGTACCCGGTCAACCATAGGGGAGTTGTACTAATCAAGCATTATAAACAGACATTATCGATGGTTAATATTTTAGTGAAAGTAATTAATTCTTATAATATGGCTAGATGCGAGTGCTTTTTCTTACTTATTTTTTGTAAATCAATGTATTATAATCGAGATGATATTAGAAACCTTTCTGCCAATGCTAACAACCACTGTAATACTTTTTAAATAGATCGAATAACTGGTGTGAGATCACATTATCTTTAAACATAGCGCGCACAAGCATTTTATAGGTAACTCAAAAGATGTGATCTTACAACATTGTAACTTCGAGATAAACATTACAAACCATCCAATGGCAACGTGAAAGTAAACAATACTATCTGAGATTGACACATTGAGAAGATTTTAACAAAAGCTTTTTATGAGACGACTTCTGAAGTTGAACAATAGAGATTAATCTTACAGAATAGTACTTTGTGATGGTTTCAGTCAAAATAAAGGGAGATAATTTATCTTGTAATGTTACTACATTGTAATATTTGATTAGTTAATACAATAACAAATTATTATAATATTATTACCATAATACACAGTCTTTAATCCGGAAAGAATAAGGTATTATAAAATATAAAAACAAACATATTGAACAATTAAATTTATATTATACTTAAGTATATTTTTATATCTATTGCTGCAACTGATTTTTAATCTATTGTATATTGTGCTCACCGCGATTAATAAATATTTATTTAGCATTTATTCCCGATTTTGTTGTGAAGATATTGGAAAAGCTTTTTTAGAAATAATAGAGAAAGAATATGTTTTGAACTTAACGATAATCCCACTGTTATTTCTTTAACTATTCAGTGCGTAAACACACATCGACATCTAATATATTAATGTAAATTATAGTGCATATCCAATACTGTATAAAAAAGTTATATAATCACACGTGCACCTGTTCAAAGATTGTTTAGAAACCATTTCTGAAACAACTTTCTTCCATTTCACTCACCCTTATAGAATTAAAATTAGTGTGAGAGAGATGTAAACACAGGCTATTTCCACGTGAGATGAAACGTTTTTGTAATCCTGTGATGTTGCCTGCAATTTGTAGGTTCATGTTACGAAGCCGTGATAACAGTTTATTGGAACTCTGATTTGAATAGTAATAATAATGAAACGAAACCGTTTTTACGCTGTTTAAATAATTGGACGGCATAGATAATGAAATTAAATTAACGTTTTAAGAAGTCTCTTCTTTAGATCTAGAAGATACCCAATCTCGAATATAAAATGTCAATTTCTGAAGATTATTTCACTCATGGATCTTATAATTACGAACTAATGTAAATTAATAAATTCTGTTATAAAAGGACTAACTTTGAGTTTTGGATAAGGAAGTATAAATTACTATATGTTGTTAGCTTGTTTGGCCTAATTTTGTCTTAATAATATAAGCTTTTTAACTTATCAAGATAAAAATAACCTTCATCAAACAATACCACGATAAAAAGCTCATCGCATCACTCCATCAAAGGCTAAAAGTTTGCTGAACTCTTACACAGATAAGATAGTGTTATCGAGATCTAATTAAATAGATCGTATCTTCAATTGTATCTTAAAAAGGAAGTTCAATGGACCATAAGACTAATTTCATTAAATCTCGATAAGTGTATGTCCGGTTGGTTATTTGACTTCTATTAAATGATAGATAGAGGCATTTGCTTCCAGAAATGTTCTTTTTTTGCGTAAATTTTATATCGTGATAACCTGTAAAATTAATTGTAAAACTGTTTCTCAGAAATTGTACAAGTATTTTTCCTATACGTGTCGTGGAAAAAGTTGTAAACGTAGTAATTATAATTTTATACAAATCTAACTACACAGACTTTAAAGAATCAAATATTTAGGTATATATAGGATACAAATTACACCAATAAGTTTATCAAATAACATAAAGTAACTACGTTATAAAATTAAAGACTACTAGAGTTACGAAAATATAGCCATACTTTTAATCTCGTCCATTTAAATTATGAGTCTATTAAGAAAAAAATGATTAATTAAAATTCAAACACACATATTTAAATAAAAGTTTATGTTGCTTGTTAAAAATATAAGAAGTTCAAATGGTCAACTGTACGTGATATAAATTTAAACAACTATTATTGTGCTCTCTCCAGAATTATAAGTAATTGATACTGCGCACACATGTCCTTTATTTTGTAAATATCATTACCTACTCTGAGTAAAATAGAATACGATAAATAACAGTTTATTAACACTAAGTTTTATATTAGAGGTATATTCAGTATCTCTTTATATCTGAATAACAAATAAAAAGATGTTCTTAATTTCGTTCTAAGAAGATTTTTCAAACAAACATGGAATTAATAATCGCCTCGTCAGTTTAAGTGCAAATAGATTAAAAAGTGGTGCATTCATTTCATTACTTATATAAAGCGAGTTGAAATATAACAAAGATTATTGGAAATACTATAAGCTATTCGTTTAAGATTTATATTTTAAGTACTATCAAAAATAGGCGAAAATGAATATAAAAATAGTTTATAGATAATTGTTAAATATATGAACGTTGCAATATAAAATAGAGCTTGTAATTCATCAGAATTAATACGCTATTTGACTAGTAGACATCCGTACTTTCAAGAATCTCTAGTTGCTTTGTAGAAAAAGCAAGCAAATTACAGGCCATCTCACCCATGCCATTATACCGACGACATGTAATCTATCAAATAACCAACGTAATCTTCGTCATACACAATCTAATTCTTTTATTCTTCCCTTTTTCTAGAATTCCTAGCTCGTGCCGTTCACGGTTTTTATTTAATGCCCTCACGAGTCACGCATATAGGGCAATTTTCACGGATCTAGGGCGGCTCAGGCATCTGCTTGGAAAAAGCTCTTATGGTGATTCTGAAAAAACGTTCGATCGTCGACGTATTATATTTATGGTATGCTTCTACTAAGCGGATCATATTTTGTAAATATATATTTTGCATTTTTGCTATGGCGAATTAGAGAATTCTTTAACTGATTTGTATCGGTTTGTATACACGGTGTACTCGTATTGCTTCTATAAGACAAGTTGTTTCTTAAGCAAAAATGGGCTTTTTAACTTAACTAGAAATCTATAGATGTTTGAGGTCAGTTTTTACTACTACTTTGTTATCTTCATTTGTAATAAAGAAAAACTTGTAAAAATGTAATCAAAACGATTTTTCTAATTTGCCTTATGTATGTACGTACTTGTAGTTCGGATGACAAATCCATTGCAATCTCAATCTTGAGCTGTTTTGAGCGTGGAGTCAGAAGTTGAAACATGTTTTGGTACCTTTTTAACCGCGCTACATATTTTGAATATACCTACATATGACACATCGAGGAAAGGTAGATAGATACTTGGCATCCACCTCCATTACACAGATGTCGGAACCAATTTTTTGTCTTACTCGTGGTAATTACGAGCATGTAAATTGGATCGTATTCATCAACCTCGAAACACGTTGGAATTTCAAACTGCTTGCGTGTTATTATTTTTAATAGCTTTGAGCGTTAGTAGTTATATTATGTTATTTAACCGCAGCTCAGTGACGAGTAACGAAAAGCGATGAGATTTTAAATTTTAATAGCAATTTAATATTTTACATCACAAATGAGAACAAGAGTTGATAATTTTAAAGAAACGATTTGAATCTATATAAGGTACTTACTCAATGTAAGACACAATTGTGGAATAAAATATAAGTATGTTGTAATAGAATGAAATGTGACAACTAATTTATGATTGTATCACGTTATTTCGTAAAGATTTTATCCGTAAACTAGGGCAAAAAGTTAAAACTTGTCGAAATACGTAGTTCACACAAAGATTAACAAAAAAAATATTTATAAGTATAGTTATAAGTTATATAAAAATATTTATTAGTAATATCAAACGTTATGGCAATGAGAACATGAGATTTCGAGAAATAAATATAACCACGATTATTATATTATTCGAAAAACTGTGTATTATAATCGAACCTTTTCTATGACTATATTTTTATCAGCCAAGTATCAAAGTCACCTGTCCATGTCTGTCACCTAATTGAAAAATAAGAAGCTTAACCAAGTTGTCATCAAAAAAGTAAAACCTGTTCCTAACATTAAAATAAAATGAAACGGGTTACCATTATTGGTACAGAAGTCACGTCATCGCTCGACCCTAACTTGGTGTCATCATCAATACAATAAATGTTTTAAACTTTACTTCCAAGAAAATAAAGTTCCATTTTGCACGAAAAAAACTTAACTCTAAATGAGTCCTACCGTTATAAGATACGTATGTCACCACACGTATTGTTTAGTGACCACTGTTTAACTAGCACTTAGTGGTTGGGTATAGTTTAATGTACAGGAAAGTTCCTTGACGTGACCTGTCTATTTAAAACAAGTTTTGATTTTTTTTAACCTTCAGATGACTATAATAATAATCTTGAAAGTCAATTTTAATACCTATATCGAATTGTAACAACACAATAACTTGGAAGCTTTGGACAAAGAAGACTTGGAAAGAGTTATCATAAGTTATCGTTTTAACAACTAAGTAATTTATGTTTTAATCATAATATGTGCTGTACACTGAGTTATTAAATAGGTGTTATCTTTTATGAATGTCCATTGAATTTTGTTTTTAATTGTAAAATATACCTACACTGAAATTTATGTATTTTCAAGTCTACAAATCCCGAAATTAATAGCAGGTTTATCGTAGATATTAATATCTGAAATTTCTCATTCAAATTACGTAACCTATAATCTCTAAAAGCATAGTCTTGTTGAAAGGTATTAAATGTTGTCACATTTTTTGTAGGATTGAAACTCTCTTTCTATGGTGATTGGTAGGTTATTATTTAAAGGTTTATTTTTATTTAGAACATTTATTTTTATTTTGGATAGCTATATTTATGTATATTATATGCATTCTAAATTTCTTATACTAGCCGTAAATAATATGACGTAGTATATAACTGTACACAGTAATATGGATTTATATTAATAGATAAGAAAAATATTTACTTAGCAATTTAGGTAGGTATATTAGACAACTTAACCGTTTTCTTAGAATACAGTTATTCTGATTAGTCTATCGATAGCTAGCACCTAAAACAATCTTAGAGATGTACCTATTATAATTTAACTGAATTTTAATTGAAGAAGCTCTGAATGAGCAGAAAATTGTTAAGCCACTTAATTGTTACCTGTACGGCGCTGTTAAGGAAGCAATTATTCTGTCCTGGTGCATTCCAAAGTCCTTTCGTTGTGTGAAATATCCCAGAATCTCTAGAATTGTCACGAGAGTGCTGAGGTCTTAGTTCCCCATCGTGGATGTACAGTTCGTGAGCAGGCGCCGCCATAGTTGTCGCCATCTTTGTTTACAGTCCAGTCATGTTCGAAGTATCCTTCTTTAAAACATTGTTAGACTCTGAAACAAAAGAATAAAGTTAGATTTTCTAGAGAACTTACGAGTCTTGGCAAAAACATACGTACACTTAAATAAGTTTATTTAAATAAATACTTTTGGAAGCTTACAGGATTGATAACTGTAATTTTATTTTTGGGGCCTTTCTAAGATTTAATAACCGAATTGTACCTTTAAGACCTATAAAAATATTAATACTATGTATATTTCATTCAATTCAATTCTATTATATAGGTACATCGTTCTCTAAAGGCAGCACTAAAAAGATGTTTCACGAAGCAGGTTTTGCAACTAAAACCTTTCAACAATACTTAACAATCTCTAATTACAGTTCCTGAATACAAATTAAAACAATGAGTATCTTATTTCCCTTCACATGCATTCGATTTTTACGAAACGAAGTATTAGTTAGTAATAATCACTCAAAACAATTATATACCCTATTGTGATATTTGTACCTTAAATTAAACCAGTAACTAATAATTATGATACTACTACTTTAGAATTATAAACTAGATATATTTATTTTGAAGTACATATTAGACGTATGAATAATCGGGTCTTGGCATTATTCCCTATTGGCTATTTAAAATGGATAAGGTTTAATTGATATTATTTATCAGATCTTTGCTATTTTTAAAAGAATTTTAGAATAAATATTACTATCGTTTATGAGAAAACATTTTCTATAATTTATCATAACTCCATAACTAAAGACATAACACGTTATCACAAGTAGAATTAAAGAATAACACGGTAGGGCAGCTAGATGTGATTATAACCCTGCAGTTGAGTCGCTTGACAATATAATGACTCCCTGCGATCAACATTCTTAACATTTAATGCGGAAACCATAGACTAAGTTAGTGTTTGGTTCCCGCTGCTGACCTGTGTAACGACATTATTTATGGCATATTTATAATCTAATAATTCTAAATGTTACGAGACAAATGTGTGATAATTCAACGTTGACGCTAAAAGGGGTCTATATAACCAATGTCAATTTAAAAATCTTTTTTGTATTGTTTAACGATGCGCTATAGGACAAAACAGCAGTTAAGCTTTAATTCAGTGACGATAAATGTGTTTAAATATTCTATTTATAAATTTTATAATACTGTATTAGAGAGTCTATATTTGAGGTAAACCAGAGCAGAATCGATTAAATATGCGTCCGGCACATCTGTTCGCCGAAACGACTGTTATACACTGCTCTATTTTAAACAATATGATTTATTTTAGCGTAATACACGCTAAAGACCTATTTGCTTTTAATTTATTATACCGGTTCTAGGATTTAACGTATAAATTATTTTATTTATGGGCAACACCTTACAACAGTTCCATTAAAAGGAAAATAAGTTATCAATGAAACAATAACTATTAACAAACAACATCATAAATAGCCGTACACAAAGCAGACGAACATTTTTTCTCCTCTCTATGTTATAAACGCTTTTCTTGTTTTTGATTCCTTTAAATGGGCAAGTTTTAATGTTATGAATAACGTATTACTACTGAATACTATAATAGTATTTGTTTTATTTCCTAAGAGAATACAGTCACTGCGCATACTGAAATTTGAAACGCTAACCAACCATGAGGGCGCTTATATACCAGTAATCTTGTTATATTATGTATACATATATAAAGGTTACGTTTTTGCGACTATTATTATCATCAAATTTACGAAGCGAATTATGAAACTATTGTAAATATATAGTGTTGTATATTAGTGTCTTCTGTATCTTAACATTTAGCAATTAGGCAATTTAAACTAAAACAAAAAAAATCTTACACGTCGTTACGAAATACAAATATAGTGTAAGTATTTTGGTTCGATCGGTTCGGATGTTCGATAATTTACGAAAAATCGAGGTTAATTCCTGGATATCACTTGCGTAAACCGACTTATTCTGGCTTATTTATAGTCCATAGAATTTATAGAGGCTAATCCACCTTACTGATGTGATTGCGCAAAAATTTATAAGTAAAATCTTGTTTGTGCTACAGGCAATGTTTTCGTGATAAAGGTTTCTTAACTTCTTTTAAGCCCGTCCGGCCGTTACAACATTAACATATGATAATCACAAATTCACATCCATAAAGTTTGTGTCATTAATGCATCGCTTATTGTTTATATAAGTCTTTTTTGTTGTACGCCTATCGTGATTTTTATTTTCCTCACTCATTTTAAGTAAACTGTGGTTAAACTTACAGTTGAGGAAATGCAATGATTACGGAAGCAAATTAACGTATACATAAAGATTTTTCACTGTTCTGTATTTATATTTCTTTTAATGTTATTATAACATAACATTATTTTTAAGTGTATTGAATACAAAACTAGTGAGTTTTTATCTTAGACATAATCAAACACAACGCAAATGCGCAAGTCTGTTTTTATGTGTATTGTAATTTGTAGATTCAATATTTTTGTTATGGAATGTATGTATTACATTCCATTACAAAAATATTGATACGTTTAATATAATTCGGGTCCGCATAATTGGTAAAAGATTTTGCGTATACACGGTACAATCTTCGTTGAAAACTTTAGAGATAATAAATGATAATGATTGTAATCAAACAATCTGTTGACCGCATACCGCATTCCAGTACTGGACACGCATATTTTAATTTCTTTGTTGCTTTTTATATAAAATATGTTGTTATTTTCAAGACAACACAAAATTAGGCCTAATGACAATCTCTTATCAAAATCACTAATTAACACAATTTTTATTGAAAACTTTTTGTTTGTAAATGTTAGGATTCTTGTCAAATGTCTAATAAGAAATATTTTTATAATAAAAATGTTGTTTCTAGGAACGGCTTAAGAGTGGCTCATATAAATTATAAAAAGTATCTTAAAGTCAAGTATCCATTAGTAATAAATAATTTTAAAACGATAACCTTAAAAGCTTTCTCATAACGGTTCAAGTGGGGATTTAAAAGTTCAAGGCGATGATGTGTGCCAGAAAAAGTAGAGAAGTAAGCAATTATTCAGTTAGATCGCATCCCAAAAAAAGGTTCGTCTGTTTGTCAATTGTTGTCCGAATGAAACGTTAAACTTGACAATTTTTTCCGTGAACTTTTAAAACCTATTTCTAGTATTCATACAAAATAAAAACCTCTTAAGAATTCTTCACATCGCTATGCTGACCACAGCTGTGGCTATTAAGTCATATATCGTTTTACTTCTTAGGTGTTTATGTGCTTTTTACTAGGTACATCGTTTCTACTAATAATTCTATCCTTCAATCTACTGTATCAATTAATATAGCTGTAAATAAAAACTCCGGGATATGAGCGTACTAGAATTCCAAAACAGCAGGGATTTAACTGTGTAATCGACAGTAGATAACCGTAATAATTTAATACAACGGTTTTTGAATGTTATAAAAGGAGTCGTTTATTGAGCGAAGTTATATATATCATTGGACAAAAAATACTCAATTTCATTTTACCAAACTGTTCATGCTATAAGTATTAGTCATTTATTTAATGTATGAAATAACGTCACTAGTAATCTCACTGATTTGTAATCAATCACTAAATACAGTTCACGACCAATGTTATCACGAATACTATAACAAAGGTAATACATGGGTGTAAGTTAACAATATGAGAATTAGTACCGACGCACGTGTGCACACACACAAATACATGAACACACATAAAACCTGTAATACGTGACACAAAAGGAACAAAACCGGAGGCTGCGCGTGCGCCGACCCGCGAGACGGCACGAGTCAAATCGCCGCGCCTCGGATTTTATTGTGTATTATTAAAATCCAGTTTTAACCAGTGATAGATATTTTGAAATCTAGTATTAATAAGGACAACAAGACAGATTCTTGTCTAGATTTTAAAGATAGTTGGGATACAATTTATCAAAAATATTTAATTTTATAATCTTGATCGATTAGGTTTAATGTCTCTCAGTTAAAACTTTAAAAACACCAGTAAGAAATGTTGTAAACGTAAGAAAGAATACAAAGACCATTGGTTCCATCAATAATGATATAATATGCATTCACATGTGAATGCATTGAAAAATTTATCTTAAGGAAAGCGTGACTGGGCATCTCAAGATGACTATATTTTACGTCCATCGACATATAAAGCCATTATGTTTTAATGTACAGTGACAGCGTAAATATACTAAAGGCATTATGGGAAACCATCAGTCAATGACAGGTTTACAAAGTTTGTCTCAGACGTGACTTAGAGCTAGGCAAATAGCTAGCAATGACGTTAAGAAAATTCATAGGATAAATATTCAATGACATAAAAGAGCAGACAATGTAAATTATGTTACATTGGAACCTGCTAGACTCTAGGAGCAGCTAGAAGTCTTGTTATAAAAATCACTTTACCATCGCATAAAAACCGGAATATTATTTTTACTCTATCTGAGTAAAAATAATATTCCGGTTTTTATGATTATGATTACATTTTAAAATTATTAACATAATATATATAATATTAAATTTTGGTCTATAAATTTACACATACACTCATATAATGACATTGCCTAGTACATAAACGTGTTAATCATTCGTCTGTAGGAAGTTTCGAATAAAAGGGTGAACTAATGTTTTTTTTTCAATATTATACAAGGTTGTGATGCAGTAGGTAATGTACGTTACGATTTCGGACTTTTCCAAACGCTCGAAATAAATTAGTATATGAATAATTTAATATTTATAATATAAATTAACAAATAGTTTTATAAATATTGATGTCAGGTGATTACTATAATATATGTCCATACTGCAACCGAATTGCATAACAATTATTTAAAAAAACCTACACCGGTGCACTAAAATGTAAAATTTTTCTATTATACATTCACTTAAAACGATAAATTTAACAATGAAGGTACAATTCGTAATGACTTATGACGACAAAACGTGGTTTATTTTCGTCTCTATATGAACAAAAACTCCCACCTGACTGGGAACGTGCCTTTTTCACCTGTATCAATAAATTTACCCTTTATTAATCTATTTATAACCTTTTTCCCAACGGATAAGGGATGATTCACGGTGCAATGCGACATTGCAAAGTAAATAACAAATTGAAAAATAACATATTATAAAATATATTGTAAATGTAACATATTATAAAGGTAATATTATTAAATAGTGTTTATATTCAACTAGCTTGAGGCAGCGGTTTCGCTCGCGTTCATAACAATTTGTACTCCTTTTGTGTTATTTATTGGACTTTTATTAAGGATATCTATTTTTTGGAAAATATAATTGAATAAATTTTTAAAATAATTGAATTATATTTCCTTCAAGTATAGTACATTTATCGAGCTTTGCTCGATAAATTTACTATACAACACTGAAACAATTTTTCAAATCAGACCACCGATTACTGAGATTAGCGCGTTCAAACAAACAAACTGTTCTGGCTTCTAGGGTCTATTTAATGTTCAACCGGCTCAATAAGTTCCTTTAACATCAGTTTTTAAATAATTTTATCGTCTTTTATTAGTCCAGCATAAAGGAAAGTAGGCTATAGATTTATTTTCATTTTTTAAATGAAAAATCTAGAAAAACCTCGGACGTATACAAACCTACTTCTATTTGTATAATTATTTTTTTAATGATATACTATAAAATATTTATTTAAATGACTAGATTTATTAGGATTAGCTGGTGGAGTGGTAAGAATAAGTACCTTATATACACCGCATTTATGGGATATTTCTCATATGAACACTACTATACAATACATATATTGTACGGACATATTGTAAATTATAGTTATAATTTGCATTTCACAGTTCTTGCACGTGATTGGGGTCTATATTTTTTCTGTAAAATCTGTCTACAGTACGTTATAGATGACTGAATTAAATAGAATGCAAAACACCAATTATCACACTAAAAAATATTGTCAAAGAACGGTAAAGTTAATTTAATATTCGATTAAAGTTTAACTGTTCTTTTAATTAAGATAATAAACTTACACAGACGTCACGGTACTCCAAAAAAGATTACTGCACATAAGAGATTTTATTTCATTCCAACATCTAAAGAGTAACACTTTTTTCCCAGCTATTGTTTTAACTTAAACTTTAACACGCAGAGCAAAGTTCAATTAGAAAAATCTTAAACACACACAGTTTATTTATTAAATCACCTATTAATAATAGCATTTACTGTCTAAAAGTCATTTATTATTAGGAAATTCCACTAACAACTTTCAGTATTAAAATCGTAACGAACTTTATTCAAATCTCCCGCGTTTTTTACTTTCTCGCGGGCATCGACCAGCTAACGCCGAGCAACACGCGTCCGATCACAAAGAAAGCCGGTTCAGAGCTGTTGATTGTTTTATTTTGAACCCCAGCGCGAGCACCGCAGCGACTAAGCCGCCGAACACATTATCCATCTCATAAAAAATAAATTGAAGAAAGTCACTTTACTTTACGAATCGCATACCTACTGTATACCTTTTTGGTGAAGCTACTATGAATATTGAAACTATCGTAGTAATTATGAAATTACTAATTAGGTCACTATAATAGCAATAAATTTGTGTTTTTATAGAATTGCACATTCTATTGTTTTTAATTGTTTTGCAACATTTTTTCATAGTATGTACGTGACCAAAGCATATAAGTATCTAAAATTATTGCGAAGTCCTTGTAATCTAGCTACAAACGTGAATTAAGGCGCTAGGCATTACCTAGCGTCGCATTCTATTCAACATAAGTTGACTTCGAATCTAAAAAGAAAATTATTTTTATTCAAACTCGCAGATATTTTATATACTCGAATTATCTTTTGCACGAGGCTTCAACAACTTCTAGTTATCGGTCATATAATTTTTTCCATAAATTCATTAAATATACAAAAATGCGACAGTGCTCTGCGGTGTCACGGGGGATGATGGCAAGATATATATATATATATACATATATATATGACCTATAAAGTTTGACTGATGTAATGAAAACTGGGCAAGTCAAATCTAACCTACTTTAAAATCTCACATTTTTTAAATAATAGAAATTGTTACATGTATCCAATAAAGCAAAGAAATAGAGTTTAAATCATGTTCATAATGTTAATTTGTTTCTGTAAATACATATTTGGATTTTGCAAAACTTGGCACTATTTAGATCTCCATTCTGTTTGCAACGATCCTCACAGCCAAGCACAATTTTTGTATTGAACTTAAGTCTCCTTTTTTACATTTATGTTTTTGGGAAGATTACATGTACAGAATAACAATGATGTCGACGACAATGAAACAAGCAAACTTTTAGGAATTGTGTTTTTATAAGGATGTATATACTTTCATATGTAATAAGAAATAGTGGTAATATAATAGTATTACAAATAGGTACTTCTATTTTATTCATTACATAAATAAGAAACACCCAGTCACTCTCTATTATTATTTTTTGATTTGACAAGTCTATGTAATATTATAACTTGTTACAGGAGGGGAAAATCACAAAACAGGCCTACATGTATAATTAAATATTATTTAATTACTTTTAAATGAAACTGCTTCAATTACTATAAAATATTTTATAACAATCAAGGAACATTTAGAACATAATAAGTGTTAACTATCTACAGTATTTGCATCTGGTGTATCAATATCTTCTATATAAATTTCACCCGCAAATTCATCTGCTTTTGACTGGATACCTTTTAGAAATGGTTCATGTAATGCTTTATAAAGCTTTTTTGCTTTAGTAGCTCCAAATCCAGGGCATTCTGCTAATCTCCTTTCTGTAGCCTTAGTGAGGTTTTCTAAAGTCCCAAATGTAGAGATAAGTGTCATGGCATCTGTTTTATTTACAGGTTTAATTGAGGATAAAGCATTTACTATCTGAAAAAAATGTTTGCTTTACAAATTTTACTAACATTATAATAACAAGTGAGTTTCTGCTAATAAATTTTTATGAATTTTTTTAGAACTCTTTCCATATTAATGGAAAAGCAAAGGTTCTTGGACACAGGGCTAGTCTATTTCTTTTGTGCAAATGAAAATTGAAGTGGGAAAAATGGGGTGCACTACATTTCATATGGAACATCTAATCCAAGTATAAAAGAACTAGAATAAGAGATTATTATATATACACAATAATTGCATTTAGAGCCAGTTTCTACCAATCTCCTTTTTGAAAAATATGTTTGCTATCTAGTTTGGTAAATTCGAAAAAAATATTGGCATTGGTGAAAATTTGTATCCTATTATAATTTGCAATGTGTCTTTGTGCATAGCGGATTAAACAAGCATTATTTGCTAGATCAGTTTCAATTACACCACCTACAGTTTGTGAAAACATGAAAAATTAACCTTCTGATGAGGATCATTTTCAATTTTTTCCATTATTTTATCAGGTGGTTTATTTTCAAATATTTTGTAGTTTTCAATAATTTTAGCAGCTTCCTCTGGGCTCCATGCGAGCATTAGTGTCATGTCCGTCAGCAAACATATTCTTGTTAGATTTTTTAGAGCTGCATGGGGATCTTTTAGGTCTACCTACAAAACAATATTAAAAATCTTTTATTATCTCCCTACCTAACCATCTCATATTTTAGTAAAGTAAATTTATTTTGCAATAAAAATATATTTTCCCTCCAATTTTTCATATATACTTGATTGTTTAGTATACCATTTAGAAATAGATTAGAATGACATTAGGAGTTACTTGGATGTATTAAACATGATATCTAAGAAAAGGTTTCACAGTAATGGTAATTTGTTCTTGTTTAAATATTTTGATATTACTTTGAAATGCCATTAAATTGAGTTTAGAAATTCTATAGTTCTTGTAACAAATTTTGATTTCTATGATTCTCCTAGAAAAATCCACTTACCTGGACTAATAGCACTCTTAGATCATATTTCTTTCCAAGTTCCTTAAGCCTGTTATTTATATAATCTGGGTTTAAATTGTGATAACGAACAGATAGAAAAAGAATTCCTATTGTTTTTCCGATTTCATAATCTGGTACTATTTCATCAAATTCCCAAGGTACACTTAGAATAAACTTCAGTAATGGATTACCTCTCTATAAATAAACAATAATTTTACTACAAAAATAAAATAATTGTTGCCTTTGGTGCATTTTATATTAATTTGAATAGCTAGATCATAAATCACAATTATAAAATATAAGATACAAACAAATAACTATCAAATACCTGTTTTTGGTTTACTAAGACACAGTGAGTCTTTGAAGCAGATTTAGAAGATCCTAAAAGAAATTATTTATTAATCAACACAGAAATTATACTGTATAAGTAAAAATATGAATGTTTTTAATGTGGACCTGCTTGCTCGAGGTCTTGTTTAGACTTCTTAGGAGATATCGGTTCAACTATTTGCGCAAGCAAATCATCTAAGCCGTCTTCTTCCATTGTAATTGTTAAATAGTGTTTTATTCTAAAGCGAAACTAATTACAGACTTCGCAATTTTGTTCCGTTTCTTTATTTTCAAATATTAATCTTCAAAACATTGATAGAACCACAGGCTAAGCAGAGCAGCTCATAGAATAGTATTAAAAATATCTTACTAGTACAAGTACATTAACTAAAATATGTGTTTACATCTATTTCTATTACAAAATATCTCTATTTAAATCTTAGTTATAATTATGAGATGGACTTAGTTACTAACTCACTACTACAACTAGACGTAAGTACAGTTCGACACACTGTAATTGACAATTTGTCACTGTCAGCGACCTATGTAACAGTGATCATGGAATCACGATTTTACGGCGGTATCTTGAAAGAGCCAAATAAGTAGGTAACAATGTTCGAACTAAATATTTTAATTTATTAAAATAGTTACCAATCTATAAATAAAATTAAAGTAACGACGAATTCTCAGATTATTTTGATAAAAGTTTATACATAAAGTGAACATATCAATACAAAAATCAACCACGAAATGAAATCTCATTAAATCATGAACAAAACATTAAAGGAAAACATCAATGATTTTGATGAAGATGAAATTTTTGACGATTCTACTCTACTTGCAAATTTAGAAAGTTCAGCTTTTAAAGATAACAGTGATAAAAATCTAAATAAAAGTTTGTTAAACGTCAGGTAATCTTATATTTGTTATTCTTCTCTCTAGTAAAATTAAGAGGGCGTTTAAGTCCTTCCACATACATCAAAGTATCAGTCAATTGGAGATGCTTTTAAGTCTGCTTTATATTTAATTGAATTTGAGACGCCTTGAAACATTTGATTCAGAAGAGAGTTATTTTTAATTTTTCAATTTACACTTTTTTTAGTGCTTTAAGTTGTGATGAAGAAATAAATGGGTATGACAGGTTATCTGGTAAAACATGGATATACCCCACAAATTACCCAGTAAGGGACTATCAGTTTAATATAATTAGAGCTGCAATTTTGAAAAATACATTGGTAAGTTGATAAATATAACTTGTATTATTCAGTATGTTTTCAATTTGTTGTATTTTTAATAGAAAATTAAAGAATAATGATAATTAAAGAATAGCCCAAACAAATGTATCAGATTGTCCTGATCTTTCATGTTGAGTTTGTTGAAAGGTCATACAAAAATTAATTGTGAATAATTTAAGAAATGTTTAAATTTAATTTAATTTACCTTTACTGCATTACCTTACAGGTAAGTCTTCCAACAGGTTTGGGTAAGACTTTTATAGCAGCTGTGATAATGTACAATTTCTATAGATGGTATCCCCTGGGCAAAATTGTATTCACAGCTCCAACAAGACCTTTAGTAGCGCAACAAATTGAAGCATGTTTCAATATTGTAGCTTTACCAGCAAAAGATACCATTGAGATGACAGGCAAGTAGTTTAGAGTATTTTGTTATGTCTTTTACCAAAATCATTATCTCTTGAATTATTGTTCTACACTTCAATAAAAAAGCATTATCATATTGTTGCTGCAATCTTTTTTAGTAACAATTTTATTTCAATGATATGAAAATATATTTCCTTTTTAAGGGCACATGCAAGTTAATTCTAGAAAGCAACATTGGCAAACAAAAAGAGTGTTTTTTGCAACTCCACAAGTAATATACAATGACATTAAGTCTGGTATATGTCCAAGTGATAAAATACGTTGTTTAGTTGTGGATGAAGCTCACAGAGCAAGAGGCAATTATGCATATTGTCAAATTGTATCTACACTTAGTGATATGGGACATAAGACATATAGGGTACTTGGTTTATCTGCTACACCAGGAAGCAAGGTGGAAGATGTTGTTAATGTAAGTGCCTGAGCTTTAATAGCTTATGTAACCTAATTTCAGTAAAAGTCCCTTTGAAATCAGTCCAATTGTTTCATATATTGGCTGGAACAATCAAACATGAATTATATTTCTGTTATAGTTGGTATATACTTTCATTTGAAATAAATATATATCTGTTATTTGATATTATTAACAGACAATTTACTCTTATTTATATGTATTATTCAATTAAGTAATATATCAATTACCATTTTAATATATCTGAGTTTTTTTGGTGTTTTTCAGGTTGTCAAAAATTTAAACATAGCACATTTGGAGTTAAGGACTGAAAATTGTATAGATGTAGCGCCTTACAGTCATACACGTAAAATAAACACTGTCATTATTCCATTAGGACCAGAGTTGACACACTTGCGACAGCAATATGTAGAGGTAATTATTACTTTAAGTCCCTGTTAAGATTCCCATTCATTCATAAGTTTATTACTAGACAGGCAAACCGCAGCAGTGTTAGGTGAATTTTCCCTGTTAACTTTAAATGTCATAAGACGCCACTACAATTTAAACATTTGTCATTAATATTTGGCTGATAGAATTTATTGACTTACCTAATTTCTTAAGTTCTGCCGTACAAAATTGACTAGCTGTTAGTGAAAGTCCTGACAAAAGCTGACCAACCATTTAAAGATAAAAAGAAGTAGATAGATATATTTTTTATAAATTATGTTACTGTTTTAAGTATCATATAAAAATGGAAATTAAATGTGAGCAAATTTAGGATAACTACCAAGATTTGCTTGTATTCGTAAATATCCATGTACTTTTACAGATTTTAGATGGCTATGCAAGAAGACTAAAACAGTTAAACATATTGCCCCATAATTTAGGTAATTTATCAAAAGGCCGAGTTGTGATGCTGTATAAAGAATTTCAAACGAAAGATCGCGGAGCTAGGTCCGTATAAAAAGTATATTCAAAAAGATAAAGATCATGCATATGTTTATTACACCTTGTTGGATAATGTGTATGTAGTTCACAATATAAAAAATAATATAATAAAACAACAAAAGTAGTTCAGTATTCACTTACAAGATATGATCACATTGTTTCTTAGTTGACAACAAACAGTACCAGGGTTAATTACTTCTACTTGTTCTAATAATCTTGGGACATATTTGTTTCATTATTTTGTACATCATTTTTAAATGCAATAATTTATATTTCAGACATCCACAGCACAACATTATAATGAAAGACTTTACACTATTAATCGCATTGTATCATGGGTTAGAATTATTATTGAAACATGGTTCAAGAGTGTTTCTGAACTTCTTTGATGAACATCCTGAGAAGTCTTGGATACAGAGTGATGATCAATTAACAGCATTATTAGAGAGATTAAGGGATGATTTGGGTATTAATCCATTGTCTTTGGATAGAAGTACATTACCTGATGGTACAGTACCTGATGTGAGTATACAGATGAAAGATAATTATTATTATTTTAATTTTAAAATATTTCAACCTCAATGAAAATATAACCAATTGGACTGATGGAGACGTTGGCACTGATGTGTAAGCCCTATGGGGTGTTTTAGGAAAACTAATATTCATTTCTTGTTTCAGATGCCAAAAAATTTAAGCTTTGGTCACCCAAAATTTTATAAATTAAAAGAAATCATGGTAAATCATTTTCGAAGTGCGAAAGAGAGAAGAGAAGATACAAAAGCTATAGGTAATATGAAACAATACCTTACGAATATATAAAAAATATTATCTATAAATTAAAATGCATTCATTTATATGCTTTTCGTTTTGCATTTAATAGTGGAGGGTTTGATTTTTGAGCAGATATGGAAAATAATTTTAAGTTCATAAGTGGAACCAATCAATATTAAGATGTATAAATTTGAATCTGTCAATTTATAGTATTTGTATCAATGTGTATTTCTTTTCTGTTTGCAGTATTTTGTGAATACAGAGAGAGCGTGAATTTAGTCCATTGTTTATTGCTACAATGTCGCCCACTGATAGTGCCTCTCATGTTCGTAGGACAAGGTGCTTCAGGTAACTAATAGAACTCTATACTGCGTCTCTACATGTTGTCGATTTAAAATACTACGCACATGTATTTTTTATAAAGTTGGTACACAATGTAAAAATATTATGAAATATAAAACTTTCTCTATGTACTTTTTTCTAATATAATCAAGAATCAACATATTAATTTGTATGCTATGTTAGTTTTTTAATTACAATTGTGTTATTCGACTTTTTACGTAACAAATCCTTAATCATATATTTAATTTTATTATCAAATTTCTACACGTACAACAGTAACTCTTTAGTTCTATTACTACGAACATACAAAAACTCAAAGTTATAAGAAAGACATAACTTTAGATGTTGTGAGCACCTCAATTTATATTTAACAAATACTTTATTTCTAGTACAGTAGGGCTGACTCGAATGTAGTTCTTTTTTTTTCACTTTATATATTTGTAGGTAAAGACGGGAAAACAGTGATATCCCAAAAGCAACAGTTACGCGTCATGCGATCGTTCCGTGAAGGCACCTGCAATACCCTAGTATGTACTTGTGTCGCCGAGGAGGGCCTTGATGTGGGCTCAGTAGACCTTATATTATGCTTTGATATATCTACGCGGTCACCTATACGATTAGTGCAGAGGTAAGAACATATCAGCACGCTGAATTATAATCATCTATACTAACGAAATACAAGTGTTTATTACTGATACCAAAATAACGTTTTCCTAACCGATATTAATCTAACAAGAAAAATGATCTACACAGTAGCTTTGCTTCTTATCTATTAAATTGAGTCTTCTGCTCGTTTATATTTGTATGAAAAAAATAAGTTGCGAACATATGGCCACTTTTTGAGTATCTATTTAGGAATTCTTTTACACTTTTCAAATATCCTAATTTGTGTTGCATGTATTCGTATAGAGATGCAATATATATTTTTTAATGTTATAGATAAAGATGTTTATAAATTGTTGCTTGAATTTGTTACAGATGTGGTCGAACAGGTCGAGAACGTGGTGGTCAAGTGCATATTCTAGTCACAGAAGGTAGAGAGCATCAGGTAATTGATTCTCTCATAAGTTTTAATAATCAATTGATTGTACAGCCAAGTAGGTTATATACTTTATGGATTCGAGACAAGAAATGTAGGCCGAAGGCTAAGGCACGCGTTCATAAGCATGATCTAAATTTATGATTTACCATTCGCTTTTTTAGTATCAAGCTTTGCTATTTAGATAACAATTAAGTATTAATTGTGACTAGAAATTATTGAAGCCAAATATATTGGCTCAATATTATTCATTGTTGTTATAGACACTTATAGACTGCATGCGTCAAAGAGATGGGCTTAACAATCGGATATTACAGTCAAAAGAAGTAGAGAACAATTTATACAAATCGAATCCGCGTTTGATTCCGCACGACTTTATGCCGGACTGCCAGAAAATGCACATTACTGTTCCCAAGAAAATTGATACCAAAGACAAGGCCAAAAAGGTATTATTTATTTATTGATAATGGTATATTTGTTCAGGAAACTTTATTGCTAGAATTTGTATAAACGTGTTAATTTTTTGTTAAGAATTGACATCCGAGAAGAGACAACTGAGGTACCAATAGTATCTATAATGAAAATTATTCTTACAGGGCCAGAAAGATTTAAGAAGCATGTTAAAAGATAACCGGTCTGTAGGCAATATAAGTAGCAAAGTTATCGACGATAATGAACTTATAACTGAGAGTGAATTTAATGAAATATATCCCAATGGATTTGAAAGTCAACAAAGTTTGTGTCAGCTGAAGGAGTACTGGCCAATGAATAAGGGTACTTAATATATTTTAATGATTGAATGACTAGCTTTTTTACTATTATTAGAAAAATGAAAAGATTCTTTATGAGATTCATCGACAGACGAGCTTGATTGACTTAATTATGTATAGGTGAAACTTCTTTATTATTTATAACTTATTCATTTTTATGACTGTTGTAGGGACAATAATTGAAACAAGTAAACAAGAAAATAAGAATGTTAAATTACATACTTGGCTTGAATGGCAAAGATTTTTGCAGAAAACAGTAAATGTTGGACATTCTATGGATACAGAAATTTTGACATCACTTTTAAAGTATAGTGACAGTAAAAGATTCGATGTACCACCCTCTACACAAAATCCATGTAAGTTAAACTAATATTAATTCATGGTGATCCTAATTAAAATCAAATTTATATGTGAGTTTTTTATTCTAGCTTTCAACACTCAAGACTTCCAAATATTACAAACTAACGTAGTTAAAAAAAAACCTTCACCAGTAAAAACAAAACTAGCTAAAAAGAAAATCAAAGTTCCTGTTGTGAAATCTCCAAGTAAAAAAGATGGTGATATCAGATCCCTTTTTAGCACAGCTACGAAGTCAACTAAGGATTACACAAAGCTTATAAATGATCTAGGAATTCAAAATACTGGAAATCTACCCACAAGTTTCCTTAATTTACTTGTTGATCTAAACCTCGAAGTCACAAATACTGTGAAAAAATGTTATATTTGCTTAAATATATGTGTTTGCAAAGTTATTGATGGCAAAAATAACAAACAAAATTTCAATCCAGAATTATTTCTAAACGGTGGTTCACTCACCTTACCTGATATAAATTTAATTGATGATATAGACGTTGGTTCTATGTTAAAATGTACTGAAGTTAATTTAATGAAGTCTTCACACATCTTACAAAAATGTGTTGGCACTGGCGTTGATAGTTTGAATCAAAGTAAAAACTTTAACTTGCAATTTGATTTCGATTTATCAAATTCGCCACATAAAGAAATAGTAGTGGCATCCAAAAATAATGTTGAACAAAATTTTGACATTGGTGATATTGAGGATATATTTGTAAACAGTAGTCCGGTTGAAACAATTGATACAGCAATTAATGGCGGTAAAGCTAAAGATCCTAAAGAAACACTTGGATTTTTTGGATTAGATAGTATAGACGATATATTTGCTGATTCCGACGACGATTACAATATTGAAAATGTTAAAAGTAAGAATGATATAGTCACTAAACTAAATATTGATAAAGAAGTTTTAATAAGTTCTGACGACGACATAGGCATTGACAAAAAAAATGGAACACCGTCGAAAATGATTAAAAGCCCATCTTTACTCTCCGGTAGAGTAAGAAACGTAAATATTCCTACTTCACCTATACTGTGCAGTCAACCACGCAAATATCAACTAAGTACAAAGAAAAGTCAAATGAAAAATTCAACACCTATTAGTAATGCCAAAAAAAAATTGATACTCGAACCAGCTTCAGATGAAAAAATTAAATCATTGCAAGAATCTGTAAACTCATCGAAACTAAATATAATTCAAAACAAATCTGAAATAAGTACTAACAAAAGTATGTTTACAATAACTCAGCTTGTAGAAATGATCAATAATGATTCTACGACGATGAAAACTAATGTCGAAATAGAAGACCATTCTGACAAAAGAAGTTCTTCGCCTATTCTTTTAACGCAGGCCGATAGAAAATCATTGAATTTTGTTCCCAAGTGCAGTGATGTAACAACACAAAATTCAAAGCCTGAGAGTATAATTATTTTAGAAAGCGATAGCTGTTCCGATAGTGACACTGAACAATACGATGCAGAAACTGTAATGAAACTATCAAATCAAGCGTTAACCATGCCTCAGATCCCGGATACGAAGAATAACGAACATCCTAATAATATTTCCGTTTCTAATGACTTTGAGAACATTGATAAACACGATTTATATGAAACGAGAGAAAGTGATTTATTGAATCGACAACCACGATCCAGTCCAAAAACTCCAAAAAGAAAATTAGAAGATGACGAGGAAATTGTAGCGTCTCCGTATTTCAATAAAAAACAAAAATTAGAAGAACCACAAAAAGAATGTTTAACGTTACGTGAAAAAGTTTTAGCTACATTATCGTCCAATAAGTTTAATACTAATTATGATGGTGATGCTAATGTAGAAATAGTTTTACACTCTCCTAATACTTTGTTACAAAAAGAAAATAAAGATCCCATTAATAATTCTTACGAAAAATCAGTAGATAGAATACATAACATGCTTCAAATGTTTCGGAAAGGTAGCAAAATTGCTTCTCGCAAAATTAATTTTGAAGGTAGACTTAAAAAATCCATAGGTTTGTTTGAAGAAAGCGACGATGATTTTGCTGAGAATAATAAAGACTTCAGAAGTCAAACGCCTTGCCGGAAAATAAAAAGAATGAGCCAAACGAATTATAAAGTCCGAAAGGTAAGCAACATTAGCCGTTATTTTTTTTTTTAATGAAAACAGCCTATACAGGGTGTTTTTGCACTGCTCCCGAAAACGAAAACGGGTGATAGTAGTTATGACACACCTTTGATGATGGGATGGAAAAAATTCGATCCTACTAAAACGTTTTTTTTTTTGAGTTATTTACGCTCCACTGTTTGTACGGATAAATGAAACGATAACTTCATAAAAAATACTGAAAAAAAAACCAACAATGAAACGCAAATTAGAGTTTTTAAATTCCACAAAAGGATAAGTCAGTAGGAATAATTAAGCTCATAAAATAAATATTGGAAATAAGTATCGCTTTCTTGGTCGGTGGAAATAATTAACGTATCTTCAATGACGGCTTCAGCCCCTCGCGCGGAGAGAGGTTTGTTTTCGCGAATTTCTCGCTAGATATCAGCGCGGGCCTCTCAAAGACGTGCGTTCACCCGATTTGAACAGACCATCAACTGGTTTTGATTTGCGTTTCATTGCTGGATTTGTTTTTCAGTATTATTTATGAAATTATCATATTATTTAGCTGTATAAACATGGTGGAGCATAAATAACTCTAAAAAACGTTTTAAAAATTGAACTTTTTTATAGCCAGGATCGAATTTTTTTCCGTCCCATCATCAAAGGTGTCATAACTACTATCACCCGTTTTCGTCTTCGGGAGCAGTC
>JAOSYY010000001.1:1223785-1234415 GCA_025727935.1 Hebomoia glaucippe | reverse complement strand
AGGCAGACTAGTAGTTGATATATCGTCATTTTATTTTATCGTAATCATGCCTACATAAAATTAACGTGGGTAGAACTGTGGTACACCGATAGTTACGAATATAAATAGAATATCTTATGATATTTTCTACTAACATTAAATTGATCAATAATATCGACAGGTTTCAATACACCATTTACAAGTAACTTTACGAATTCAGATATAATATACAAATCCACTCCACTCTTTACTCACTTTATATGGAGCATTATTCCAGATTATAATTTTAAAAAGTCGTTGATTAAGGAAAATAAAATAAAATGTGAACACATGACACATGAATGCTGCGGCTTTTATATAATATAAGAGAGATTTATACCTCATCAGGTATCGTCCAGTCGTCGGGAGGTAAACAAGCCAATACTGCTTCACTGAAGCGCGCGTGAGGTACATCATGTTCCAGCAGTATCACTTCATTTTCTGCATCCTTGTCACCTAAAGGCGGAACATTTTTTATTTGCTAAAACCAAGCATCGTTATTACCAGACTCGTGACTTATACTTGTTGCAGTCATCCCTGATGTACATTAAGTTTTCTAGCTATGTCAGATACAAAAAGAGAGGAGAACATCAAAATAAAACTTCGATTTAAAAATTATGTGTATACAGAACAATTCTCCTTTTAAACAATACACCTCAACTATGGAAACATTTCAGATATATTTTCTATTATTAATTATATGATACAAGATCGTCTTGGTCGCCATATTTAATTTACTACTTATATCTAGCAGACATTTAAAGTTATTCTAAGAATAACTGCTTTGTCAAAGAGATTAAAATTTACGGAATACATTCAGTTGTTTCCATTAATACTTACCAATTGGTCCTAAGGCTCTAACGAAATGACCTAACGGATACCGACTGTTCCTTGGCCACGAGTCAAGTGCGACAAGAATCCGTTGTGAAGCCAATAGATCACTCTGTCGCGTTTCGATTCGAACCCGCGGAATTCTCTTTTCGGCGGGCGTGAATAGATGACGAGTTGCACCTATGTAATAAAAATAAGTATATATTTACCGTAATTACTATAATAAAAAAAAACATTTTAAATCATAAAAGTATTTCCATTTACATTACTCGTTTTTGTAAACGACATACAGAAGGTAATTTCAATAGATGAGAACTCAGTGGTAGGCGACAATCTTAACCATATATGTGGCTTGTAACAAGGTCGTGCACAAAGGTTTTAAATAGAGTAGACAAAAAATATTAATTTCCCTTATTCACTCCCGATACTGATTGTCTTCACGAAGAGATAGCATTTTAAGATATGAAATTTCTAGAATACTAGTTAAAAAAATATCTTCTAAAAACGTCAACACCAAACATAAATATTAATTATTTTCTACTAACTAATACAAATAAAGAAACAACCTATAATAACTTTATTCGTGTTTATTTTTATTTTGCATTTCGGTAGGGTGCGTTTTTGGCTATATGAGGTACATTCTACGTGCATGTTAGCCGAGTAACTATGGAAAGGCGATTTCCACATAACCGCCTAGCGGTATGCGTAGTGTATTTCCTCCTCATCAAAGTAAAGATCGTTAGCCATATGAAATAACTTATTTTTATGGATATATTGAGGCTATGTGGAAATAATCTCTTTTAAGTGTTCAAACTTTTATAACCTTTCAGTTAATTACTTTTTATCTATGAACAGACAACGTAAATGTACGTGAGCAGATAATCTTTAGTACTAAAGATATCATTCTAATATTATCTCTGATGTTGTAAATTATAGTGTCATATTTTTAATAAATTGTTTCGATTATACTGATACATTTTTTATAACTAAAGAAATGTACCTGGAAACTTGCTAGGCATCAGTATCCCACAATATTGCCGCCATTTCCTCTTGATTATCCCGACTACCTTTCCAGTGGGACTAATATCAGCACTAGCTGCAGACTTAGCATTATTCAATAAAATGGATTCCTCTTCCAATAAGTCTCCCGGGTCGTCTGCTTTGTCCTCTAGAACAATATCACTAGGCTTCCTCCATTCTTCTTCAGGGAATATCTCAATAGCTACTAAGTCTCCATCAATAGCTCTGTTAATTCCAATGTGGCCTTGGAGTAATATCTATAATTGAAATCAAAGCATCATTTGTCATCAAATTAATAATTATTATTTAAAGAAAAAAAGTAGTTTTACACTAATAAGATAGTTTTTATAAATCAGGTTAATAAAGTATAAACTAACTAATATTATAAACAATGTCTTAAAATGTAGATACAAAAAAATGGTGACTGAATTAAAAAAACATATATACATTAATAACCTGTTTCTCAAAGCCAGACACAGATGCACTTCCTTCTAAAAAGTTATCTCTCGATGCATAGAAAGTGCCCTGATACAACTTGCCATTACGGATTCCAGCATGAATTTGAGATGGAGTCAAATGGGCAGGGTATAATGCATCCTTTATACTAGTCTCAGGCAATACATTCTTTGATAATTTATCTACTAAACCAGGAAATCCATTCACATTTTCAATGTAGTCCTTAACTACAAACAGAAAAATTAGAACTTATAATGACAAATAACAAGGTATGATTATTATCAAATTCATTATACTAGAGTTCAAGCAAAAAATAATTTATTTGTATATAACACAGTAGACTGGGTTACCTATGTGTAAATAAAAAATTTGATTTGCAGCATCGTGTCAGCTCCATGTGTAATTAGACAATTGGTCCAGATGTTCAGGAGTTTAATTACAACTACACATAAATACACAAGATATGATAGTCATATAGATAGAAGATAGTCTAAAACTGATAACAATTTAATAGTTTTAGACTAAAATATAATTGTTTGTATGGATAATTCTATAATAAGGTAAAAGAATCTATTTGAATCTGTTATTCACCTGAACAACATACAATGCCTTCTTCTTGAGCTATTTTTCTATTGTTCTCATCATCTGTAAGCAATATAATTTTTGGGAACTGCCCAGCCACTCCCTTAATAGACAAATGTTCTGAATACCACACTACAGCCTTGCGAATAGCTCGATCATTCCTATCATTAGCCTTTTCTCCCGGATTTCTCTCTGCATAGGTGTCTCTAAAAAATGAATTAAATATACATGAAAATTTTTCATGCTCATAGATTTATATCAGAAAACATATGTATTTAAAAAATTTATGCAGACTTAGTCTTTCATTTCCAGAATGGTTTTCTACAAAATATTTTCATGAAAATATTGATATTAAAAACATATAAACTTACTTATGATGTTCATTAACAAATGAATAAAATTTTCTCTTTTTATTCCCAATTATTTCCAACAGCCTTTGGAAAATAGCTGTGTTTTGATGCTTCACTTCATCTAGAACTGTTTGTAAAATAATAACATTTTTAAGTGCATCATCCTCAAGTACATCTATCTGATGAAGAACTACATTTGTATCAATTAAAAGGTAGTGGCTTTCTTTGTATAAAGCACAGATAGACTCTGGATGGGTTTCTAATACAACTTCACTGTCTTTATGTGGACAGATGTTGCAGGCAGCTGACCCACACAACAAATCATCGCGCAGGTAATGTTCTCGAACAATCTGATTAGAAATAAGAATAATTTTAGGTTATAACGTTAACAGCACCTTAAAAGCATATACAAAATATCCAAAGTTATAGACCACTTTTGGCTTTTATTACCAAATGATTCCCTTATGCATTTATTGGAAACATTAAAATAAAATACACGCTTTAAATACAGCGTTGCTAACGAACGAACTTTATAGCAAACTTAAGGAACACTTATCATGTTGAAGCTTTTACTAAAGTAAATTACATTACACTGGAAATTTTATTGTAAGTGTATGCTGTATCAATTTTACTTGTATTTGAGTTTTTTATGAGTAATATATATATGATAACTTTGATCGAGGATCAAAATTCAAAAGCAACAGCAGTTTATTTGTATAAAATAAACACAAAAGTAACCTCACTTTTAATATGTTCCCGCGTTTTGTTTTTGTCAAAAATGTTTTTGTAGTCCACATCTTGGTAGTATTTCATCCAGCTTTTGTCAATTCAAACTCTTAACATAAAATCAAACGATATTAAAATCAAAATCAAACATATAAAATATCAGCAGAATACATATTTTCACTATTTCCTGAAGGTGTCATTAATAAGTGTTATGTCAGATGTCAGAATTCGCAATTCGGACGTCAACGTCAACTTTAAATGGATCCAATGAATAAGGCGATATATACGTGACACTTTATTAAAAATATTTACATATATAAAATGCCCCTATCAAATTAAAAACATCCTTTTTTAATTATTAAATAATTAAGTTATTAATTAATTTATTATGATCAGCATTTTATATCAGTTTATTTAAAAATACATCTGACGCCAAAAGTGTAACTAGGTGAATAAATATAATATTAAACTATAATTCCCCTTTAAAATAAAATAATGTATAAATTTGTGTATGTCCCCTTTTAAAATATTGTATAAATGCCCTAAACTCATAAATAGACAAATAATGTAGTATCATTTGTTATTATGCATTATAAGTACATATTTTATTAATAATATTTGTAGTATCTAACTAATTAAGCGAAATTGTATTTTTTGATAACTTCAGTGACGAGGTCAGCAGATTAAAAGTTTTAGAGTATAGAGATGGAATTATTAGTAATAGTCAGGTTATCAATTTTGAAGGTATGTTATACATCACAATTTTTGCTTTCTTTGCCGAAGCATGGCTTTAAAAGATTATTTTTCTAAGTACCCTAAAATAGGATTCGGAGAATTTTAATAAAATCAGTTTTTTTTAATATTTTGCGATTTTATTTAGTTTAGAAATACCTACTTCTATTATTATTATTAAATTTTAAATGTATTATGTAACGAGGCTTTATTTAAGTGTAGGATTATTATAGAGTAATGGTTTCATCCACTTTTACCTTGATAGATATACATTTACAATATACATATACATTATGTATAGACTTGGTGATAATGATTAATTAAAAAATTACCTCAGTTACTCCTTACAGCGTTACTGATTAGCATCTTGTTATATATTTTTAAAGTTATTATTATTTGTTTTTAATATCCATAATTGTATCATGCATACAACAGGTCGAATATTCTATATTTATTTTTAGTTTACTTGTTCTTTTTATACGTTAAAATTACCCATGAATTTATCTTGATGTTATATCATTGAAATAATAATATAATTAGAATTACTTGTAGTCAATTTAGTATATTAATCAAATGTTAGATATTCTACTGGAATGTAATCAACTACTACATTTTCTGTTTCCAAGGTTTATAAGGAACGAGTATACTTATTTTCTAGATGTATTTAAATAGGATATATTAATTATATCTATGTTTTACATTTCTGGGCCGTTTCGGCCTTGCTTAGTTGAGTCCACTGTCATACATAAATTAAGTAATATAATGATGTTATATCAAACTATCTTAGTTCGAATAAATTTTCATATATGTTAGACAAGCCAACAATTATGATACAATTAGAAGGGGCTTTTCTGTTTACGAGATAAGTGTCTTGTCATACTACTTATATCCAATAAGTGTGTCAATTGATATTTCCGTTTCCTATCATCCATCTCCAACTTGCATCTTCTACTCGGAAACAATATTTCTATTAAGTTTTCTTTCTGCATATAAAAATCAATTTTAATTAATTTTGTGGCTTTTGCTAAGAAAATAAATATTATTTTATTTACATATATGTACGTCAGAACTTCGAAGCGTGTTGCACCGAAGAGAATATTTAAACAGAACTCTGCAATCGTGATTCGTGACAAGTGTAAAGATAAATTGTTCGCGCCGCGCCGCCGGCAGTCTTGTCTCGTACGTACAGCTGATATCTGGCCGTGTAGCAATACAACGCTTAACGATCGTCGTAATATTATGTTGCTTTTTCGGAACAACAATCTGTCACATCTTAACGCGCCTACATAAAATTGTAAATGTGTGTGACTTATTTGTGATTACACGTGTTCGCAAATTGCGAGCGATAACTGTGAATAATTTTGTGTAGTGAATTTGAACTTTCTCTATGCCTAGTAGGAAGAAAATAAAGTCTCCTCAACAATTATGGGAAAGTCTATCTTCTATTTTTGTTAATTTTGTTGAGACTATATTTTTTAATTTGGGAGTACTTGTTGGCAAGCATCCATGGAGAACTATTGTTATATCGTGGACTGTTGTGTTACTGAGTTGCACGGGGCTGTTGACATTTTATATAGAAAAGAACCCTATGAAGTTATGGGTACCACCCGAATCAGACTTCTATCAAGACACGAATTGGTATATAGATAATTTTGGTACTAATTACCGACTTCAGAAAATACTTATCACGGCAGACAATGTGCTCGATTCTGAAGTCCTAATGATAATTAGAAATATTACTAATACAATTAATTCAATTAAAATTAAACACAATAGTAAAGATTATTCTCTTGAAGATTTATGTTTCAAGGTACCTATAGTTAACATTATTGACATAAATGGAAAATCTAGATCTGAGGACGAAGATTTATCTAAGAAAAAGAGCCCAGCTAAAAAAAACTATTACGATAGTTCCCTATGGATCGATGACGAGTTTTATTGTGGTTTTTTAGAAGCATTTCCATTAACATGTTTACAATTTAACGTGTTAGATTTATGGAAAAATAATCCCGAATCGATAAAAAACGCTTCAAAGATGGAGATAATTAGAAAAGTTAATGATGTCAAATACAATCCGGTTTCTGGTCATCCTGTTGATTTCGTGAAAATGTTAGGTGCCGTCGAACGAGATAAAAATGGTATCGTTGTGTCCGCTAAATCCATATTAATAAATTGGTACATGAGTGTAAATATGACAGCGGTCAACTTAGATGAAGTTGGTAATCTCATAGGCACAGAAGATTGGGTGTCTATTGAATTAGCTTTATGGGAAAAGGAATTTTTAAATTATGTAAAAAATCTGAATTATGCAGATAAAGGAATTAAATTTTATTATGAAGCTGGTAGAAGTTTTGCAGATGTCAGTGGTGAAGCGATGTTTCAAGAAATGGATAAATTAGCTTTAGGTATAATATTGATGTTTATATATGTATTAATAGCGGTATCTCGATTTAATTGGTTAGAGGTTAGGGTAACTTTAGGTAGTGTGGGATTATTGGGAGTAGGGATGGCTTATGTTACAGCTGTAGGTTGGTGTTCGATGTTAGGTATCCCGTTTGGTCCCGTGCATTCATCATTGCCTTTTCTTTTAATGGGTCTAGGTGTTGACGATATGTTTGTGATGAATGCCTGTTGGAAAATTGTTATGGCCCACGATTCACATAAAAGTGTTCCGGTTAAAATTGGTCTTATGTTAAAACACGCAGGTGTATCTATTGTCATCACTTCCTTTACCGACATAGTCGCCCTATTAATTGGGGCGATAACAATTTTGCCTTCTTTAAAGTCGTTTTGTATGTATGCTGCGATGGGCGTGTTTTTTGTATTTTGTTATTCTGTTACATTTTATGTGGCAGTTTTTACAATAGATCTTAGAAGAGTCGCAGCAAAACGTAATGGTGTTATTTTTTGCTACCAACACAAAACAGAAATTACAGTTTCTACCGAAAAAACGTGGTGTCAAAAAGTTTTAGAAAGTTTTTATAAAAAAATAGTGTTTACGGCTCCCGGTAAAACGATTATAATATTGTTTACATTAGTCATGTCATGTATTAGTATAGAAGCAATTCTTAAATTAGAGCAAAGATTCGACCCTAGGTGGTTCATACCTGATGACACTTATTACAAAGACTTTATTAATAAATACGAAATATACTACCCCGAGGAAGGTTATAATGCAATGATTTTTATGGGAAAGCTAAACTATAGTTCTGACTTTGAAAATATTTACAATATGGTACAAGAACTGCGGAATGAAACATACGTCACAGATGTTATAACTTGGGTCGAACATTTCCATGGTTATGTTTTACAAAATTATGGTCGTAATTTAAAAAATTCCTCCTCTATATCATTCCAGGAATTCAACAAATATTTATCGAGATTTTTATTCAGCTCAGTAGGAGGTCGTTTTCAAGTTAATTTTAAGTTTTCTGAACCGATAAAATGCGGTCAACCAGTTTCCGAAATTAATGCGTGTTCTATGTCATTTATGTTTACAAAATTTGGTGGCCCAGAAGAATATATACCTGCTATGAATAATGTGAAACGTATAGTCAAATCTGCAAATATCACAACAGGGGACGGATATCGTTCCGTCTGGTCCAAAGCCTTCGCTAACTGGGTCACCGATGAGATCATCGCCGTGGAAGTCGAAAGAAATATTGAATTAGCTTTAATATGTGTCATGATATGCACTATAATACTAATAACAAACCTACAGATGTGTTTATGGATATTTATATGTGTTTTGCTTACAATTATTAATGTGTTAGGCTGCATGCAAAGGTGGGGTATGACTGTCGATATTGTTTGTTGCATAGGCCTTGAATTGGCGATAGGTTTGTGCGTAGATTATGCAGCACATGTAGGTCATTCATTCTTGACATTCACGCAAGGTAGTAGAAACGAAAGAGCCTTCAAAACGGTCACATCGATAGGTACAGCCGTTTTACTAGGCGGAGGATCAACACTTCTTTCCCTATCTCTTCTTAGCATGTCTAAAGCGTATACGTTCCAATCCTTTTTCAAAATATTCCTTCTAGTTATACTTTTTGGTTTGTATAATGGGTTGCTCTTTTTACCTGTTGCTTTGTCCTTAATCGGACCAGCGGGATACATAAAAAATGAAGAGGACCGCGGTATCCCTGAGGCAGTTGAATTAAACGGCAAAGTTAATGAAAAAGAGAAACAAATAGATGATAGCTGAAACATGTAAAATAGTTGTTTTCAGTTAAGTATACGTAAATATTGTGATAGTAGATATTTAAAAAGCGAATTAAAAAAACTTTAAACATTATTAATCAAGTAAGTAATTAATTCCTTACTGCTGATTTGATTAATGGCTTCAGATAATAATATGATAATATTCGAGATTATGTTATCATAAAAAATAGTATACGGGTTCCGAAATTCCTATTTCAGATTCGAAATAAATAAGTTAATATTATCAGTGATATAGTAGGTTAACGGGATTTTGTTGTGATTTCTAGATGAAAGTTCAAATGTGGAATATTCAACTATTGCTTACACGTGGTAAATAAGGTAATCATAAAAGATATTAATATAATGTGTCGGCTAAAAAACATTTGGATTTTGTTCATTGTATGGTTATAGAAAGAGACGGACAAATATATAATTAAGTTAAGTAACTGATAGTGTATTTATAAGTACGTTCGCATGAGTATAAAGTGATGTCGCGAGAATAATAATGTATGTTATCAGTAAAGTAGCGTACTTTAACCTGTGGCTCAGGTCAATATTTACTCCTATTGTATTAATTTGTCCAAAATATGCTCTCTTTACAAGGCAATGAAAAAAGATTCTTAACGTCTACCTCTGTTTTTGAACAAAAATGGAACAAAGTCATTAAGTGATTTCATTCTTATATTGGAGTGTATCTAAAATATGAAATCGTCGTATGATTTTTATGGGTTCCTTTAACGTATATTAATTTGTATCTAAGTTTCACAGAAAACAAACTAAAAAAAGAAAGATTATTTTTAGGTAAAAATAAATTAATATTGTCTGAAACCTTTATAAATCATACGTCTGATGCAATGATATTTGCAAGCTTATTATGTAAGTTTGTGACCGTCAGTGATATCATTTCTAACTAATTGAAGTATTCTTTACATATTAAATAGATTAATTAATTATAAACCTAAATGTGACATTTGTTACCATTACAAATAGATGTAAAATAATGAAATGTTGTACAGCTCTAATAAAAATTTTAAACATATTTTTATCTTATTATTTTGATGAATATCCTACTTTTATTGTATTTATTCATTTAAATTATAATAAACATTACGAAAATTAGTAGGATAATGTATTTCCTCTTGATCTTTTGTTGTGCCTAGGTGTGTCGTTTACATTCTACTGTAGCCGCGATAATTAAAAAGCAGCTCATTCAGCCTTTGTAACAGGTTCCATAATCTTTAAATCAATTGATTAAACAGATATTTTATATTGCATGTTTTTGCTACATAAAAACGAATAAAAATTAAATAACATTTATACTTTGATATTATAGCAATTTAACTAATTGTAGAAATTACCTTTTACAATATATACAAAGTACGTATATATAGTGAGCGATATAGTAAGGTTAATTAATGTTCGTACTTTATATGTATTTAAGGTTAACAAGACTATTTTATAAGGGTCTAACTAATAGATCCTTAGACCATAAAAACGACAATATTCGTATTTAGAGAAGTATCTTGCTTAGCCTTGTTGGGGCCAAAAGTATTCATAAATTTTATGAATTAAAACTTTTTATTTCTATTACTATTTTATATCGTTTAAAACAATTCAGGTGAATTTTGGTTTATGCAAATATAAAATAAGTATACAACCTGGACCATTGTATAATTTAAGGTGTATGTAAATCAGAAAACATTACTACTAAT
>JAOSYY010000001.1:1208203-1220071 GCA_025727935.1 Hebomoia glaucippe | reverse complement strand
ATTGCAGAAATCGCATTGATTAAACAAGAGTTCAATTTGTTTCAATTTAGTTTATGATACTGTTCTGGGACACTTTGGTCCAAATATAAATAAATAATGTTATTTTCTAAAAAAAAATGGGTTTTTGTTGTAGTAACTGAAAAAGTAAATGTAAGTGCCCCGTATTTGAAGACTGAATCAACTGTTTGGACCGACTCTTTAAAAGGTTGAGCAACCTTGGTCTATAATTTCTTTTTAATTTGTTTATTCGCTATACCTGCAGATAGACGATCTGTCGGCGCATCTCAGCGCAGGCGTCGGGATGTAGCGGCGAGGCGGGGGGGCGGCGCCCGTTGCCGCGCGCGGTGCTCTCCGCGCACGCCGCTAGCAACGGGTCGAGAGTTTCGCTCTATGTGATGAGGATTGTAGGATTAATTTAGTTTATTTATTTAGCCAGAATATTTCTATTTCAGATAAGATTTGGGAATTAAAATGACAAATTAAAACACAGCTTGTATCGTCTTTCAAATCTGTCTATAAAATAATATGTTATTTCAATTTCATGTTACGAATGCATTTAACATAATTCCATAACAAGGATATTTGTCATGATAATGGTAAAAATGAAGATTTATTAAATTAATTCATAATTTTAGTTTTACAAATAAGTATTTTTCTAAGAGGACAACACTTAAGATTCTTTACTTTTTAAAGCCTACTATCAAATTTAAAATATACATACAAATTTTTAATCCCTCCACCAAACTCATACGCTAATTGAACCACCAAATAAAAAATATATCCTCAATGTTGCCACTGTTACCGAAACTATCGTTTTAGAACTTTTAAGGCGAAATTAATAAATACTCCCTTCAACCACAAGCAGATATAACCAAAATAACTTCCTCGTATATGTTATATGTATGTATTCCAAATTATAAAAATGCTTTATAAGAATTTAAATCAGCTGACTCATAAAAAGCTGATATAAACAAATGTTGCTTAAATATATAAAAATAAGTATTAGGAGATAGGTAGTTTTTTTGTCGGGATATATTTTCTAATACTGTTAAAACACGTGTCCCGTTGACATTGTACTGTGGAGTGGTTTTAGCTTTGTCAAGAAATAATCTCATGAACCAAGTGGATAGGGGTGTTTGTTCCCCCCCCCCACTAGTTCAAAATGTATATTTTTATTTTAAAATTAAAGTACGTGTCTAGACGGAATCAAAATGGTATTTATCGTTAACTCTATCTTATATTTATGTAAATATACAAGTGTGAGTTTTAGGTATGTACAATAATTAGAAAAAAGTAAGCTTTTACATTACCAAGACCTTCGATGCTAGCGTCTGTTGCAAAAAGTAACACAAGGTGTTAAAAAGCGGTTATAATTATGTAGGCATTTATAGAGATTCTATGCAAAAAGTTATACTTAAAAGGTTCTAAACGCATTTCAGTCTACTACTTCATTTGGAGATCTGTCAGTTAGCTCTATTTTATGGCATTAAAAGTCGCTTGTATATGTCTGACTTTACAAAAGATAAGCACTTAAAGTAAGATATATATGTTATATAAAACGAGATACTTATTTTAATGATATATGATAATGCCACATGTTATTATCAATTCTTAAACGACGCGTTGATTGAACTGTTGATTTTATATTTCGAGTTTTCTAAAGGTAAAAATATAATCCAAATACGCGAATTACAATTTACAACCTTGTAACGCATGAACAGTTCGTAATGTGGACATTGAAATGCAAGTTGAGAAAAAGGTTACCAAACGAACAGATAAAACAAAAATAGAGTTGAGAAAATCCTAAAAAATATGGGGAAATTTAAATTATATTTATGTCAGTTTAGATGATTTTACGATAAGTTTTCGTTATTCTCAAGGCTAATGTGGCAAAAAGGAACGCAAAATTTAGTAAAGATTAAAATATGTGCCACTTTTTTTATAACAGCTTTATGGTTGCAAGAACGCAAGAATATTGTAGTTAAAATATTATAATACAGCTCATGAATTGTGTGTAAAAAACCAATCTAATGACATCATCACGCAGTTGTATGTGTTATATGTGGCATTTAATATATCGTTAAAGTACAACACGATTAATTTAGTGTGGTTTGATTGAAATGCATTTAGAAGAAAACCAGTTTCGCATTTTATTATATAAAGTAGTCATAAACATTTTCAAACGTGCATAAAGATATAACAAATACGAAAATTCGTGCACTCAAGCGCATCGATTAAATAAACAATAAACCTAATGCAGCGATTATTACTTACACTCATCGAATGATGCTCCTCCCCGGGCTGGAATTGCGTGCAGCGCAACGATGCAACCAAAACATAAAAATTACAACACGAAACAAAAAAAATGTGCGAACAAGCAACACGAAACTTATTTACTACAGTCGATGATCAAGCTTTGTTATCACAGACTAAAAATTAATTACATTTGTACAATAATATCCTTTTACTATATATTATTTTATATTAGCTTCACTCGTTTGAAGGGAAAAATTTTCGTTAAAATGTATCTAATAATAAGATTCGTTTGAATCACTACTGTGCCAGTAAGATATTTCTATTGAAATAGACCTAATACTGACCGAGTATGTCAAAGAACTATTATTAAAAACTGAGGATTTAATTAGACAGGCTGATTCATGGAAAGAAGCAAATAAAAACTTAGGTTCACTTAGGAGTTATAAAAAATATACACATATTAAAACTTATAAAATATAAGAAGTTAAAGCATAGAGTTAAGTATAGCTAATAGGTTTTGCAGACTGATGAGTTAACAATGATGTTGTTAAAAATGTTGAACCTAGCATTTCTAGAAATATAAATTTCCTATTATTTTCAACACCAGAAGTTATTAAATTTTGTACCTATGTTTTAATTATCTGTGACTTTTGACATTGATAGATCACGAGAAAATTAATTATGGTACATGATTAGAAATTCACACGATATTGTAAGCATAATGTATATTTATACCAATTAACAACAAATTGCCATCCATTGTTGCCACATATACCTTCCTATTGACTACATTATTATTTAAATTAATACATGCAATACTTGCTACAGATATAAAACACGCGTGAGGCAAATAATTCATTTTAAGTCATTACTATGCGCATTGTCAATTAAATTAGGTTAGTTTAAATTTACTCTTTATGTGGACTTTCTAAGGCCATTTGTGAATACATTACATCTCGTATATACAAATGTTGAAATTAACATCTGAAATTTCGTTGGAAGTGCATAATTACAGTTTTATTGATAGATGTCCTATTATTTAACAAAATTCGCTTTCTTGGTACCTAAAAACTGTTCTGTATATTTGAGTAATTCTCAACTGTTAATTGGTAAAAAAAATCGTGTGTGAAAAATTAAACCTAATTTAAGATAAGGAAGTGTAATGAAGCCTTAACTCAATGCTTAGAAAAAACTAGTGCACAAAATAATATCTATTACCTAATCTAAGTGTAAAATTTAAGTAAAAAACAAAGGAATATAAGTCTAATTACGAAATTAGAAAGTTTGAAAAGTTGTTACATCTATGTCAAGGCAATATTCTTTTCTAAAATTAGTTAAAAATATAGTGCATTGTTTTATGAGCATTATTGTATACGTGCCAATACTGACCTCCTGTAAGACCCGTTTAAGCTGCAGAAGCAGTGTCTTGATGTCCACAACATCTTGTAAAAGCGATGAGGGCGCAGGCGCAGGGGATGTACTCCCGTCGCTGATACCAGCGTCTGATGGAGTCTGTGTGCGAGATCTTTGAAGAAGACGCGCGCTTCGTATTGGCAAACTGGCCCTAGAGAAAAAAATATATTCGTGAGCATTTTCATGTGAATTAAAAATATATATCTCTAACATAACAATTTATATTACTTAAATGTATATACTTTGTAGCTTTAATATGTAACCCGAAACGTACAGATCCCTGTGTAAGAATATAGCGCGCGTACGTAACATTTAGCATAGTTCGTTTGTATGAAATACATAAAAAATTTTTGGCGTAACAGCTCAAAACACTATTAAGTCATCATTCATCATCGATCATTTTAGAGATTAAATTAATTTCCAATTTCGACCTGTCAAATGTAGGATCTGCAGTCTTGGCCGCCCTGGGTCCCAGTCCTTGTAGTATAATATGTCGACGAGCCCTTTAGAATATTTACGTACGTTATTTCTTGTTATCATCAATGAATTTTTGTTACGATTGGCTGCCCCTAATATCTGGCCACCCTGGCCCTGGGCCTCCTTAAGGGCCACTACTCGTGGGTGACCAGTAGCGTGAATAATTGTATTTATGGCATGATAATAATTATAATAATAGTTATGTTATATAACTTTCCAATTAGTTCATAGCAGTTTGTTACGTGTTCTTGTAATGATAGAAGATCGTGTCATTTTACAGATATCGTTTTACAATTATAATATCCAATGTATTAGAATATAATGTTCACATTATTGGCTTATTATAATGGTTAGAGGCGAAAGAGAAACCAACTACATGATTTCCTTTCCCTATCTTTCATAAAATATGTAAATTTCCATTTGTTCATTATTAATTTCATTGCCAATTTCTCATTTTGAAATAATTACGTTTTCAAGCACCCCATATATATTAGTTTATGATTTCCATGAAAACAATTATAATTCACATCCTTTATCACTTTTTACGACAAATAATATTAATATTAGGCGTGGTAATACAACGCTCATAATTAATTAGTGAAATTAGATCCAGTTTTTAAGTAAATTGAAATTGACACAATTGTAGGGTTTGGGTATAATAATAGCAATTTACATTTAAAAATGGTTACTTTTACTAAAATAGAGAAATGTATATGATATTTATATTAAGTTCTGTAGAACAGGCTTTCTAATTAAAAGCTTATAATATAATATTATACCGATAGACTGGTTATAGTCTTATCTTTTTTATTTTGCGATATTAAATGCTATTGTGTCTATAAGTTTTGTAGCATAAGTGGTATTCAATAGGTATGCTTTTTTTCAAATTACAATGGATCAAATCACACATTTCTGCATGAACGCACGTTCCACGAACAATGACCATACTGTGAAAATAGAAAAACTGTTACAAAGGTAAATAATAAAAAAACCAGTCGAGTGCGAGTTGGTATTTTATAAAAAAGTTTTCATATTTTAATAAGCTTTTTATAGACAATTTTGTAATGTTTAGAAAGCTTCTGTCACCTTTTCACTGGTATATAAATAATGTTAATGGATTCTTGGTAATAAAATTTTCGTCCTTTAAGTCTGCCTTGGACCTGGCTTATGTAAGTAAGGAGCTAAGATGTTCTTTTACGCTTTTAGCTATCATCACCGATTTAATACAATGAAGTTTAAAAGCAGCTATATTATTATATATCACAAGGATGTCTTTTTATTTTGAAGGATTTTCAGCTACAATAACATTATTATCATTTACCTCTTATCTGAAAACTGTCGGCAAAATAGATAAGTGTAAAAATGTGATTGTTTAAAGGGAAAATCACATAAAATGTATTTCTAAACATAAAGAAGTTTACAAATATATAAAATTCTTCACTTACTTTCATTTAAATATTGTTAGAATGTGGGTTAAATGATTTTCGCTTACAACTTATGGATTAAATTAATTGTACTGGAACCTGAGAATTAATCGTACTGGTACATTTCTATTGTAAATACATATTTTATTTTTATTTTCTAAACATGGATAGAATGAAAACCGGTTGCGTTTCTTCGTTTTTCTTCTTTGTAATATTTTCTGCTGTAGTCTATAAATGATGATCATATACAATCAAAGATATGATTTTATCTGAATTAATTATGTTTTTGTTTAATTTGTCTTCTTATATGTGTTATAGAAATATATGGCTTTGTTATTTATATTTACTACATGTTATTAGAAGACATTGAAAACAGGTTGTCAAATAAAGCAGTACCTATGCAATTTAAATACTAGTCATTCTTGTTTTTCGTATCATATAATAAAATTATTGAACTTCAAATCTATCACGTGAAAAAATCTTAAATAGAAAGGAAAACGTAAGCATCCGGTTATGACATTAATCAATAGACCGTAGAAAACAATGCAAAAGTTCAGTTTTTATTTAATCATAAAAACCATAAAACCTCTTTTCTCTAAACTCTGTAAACTTAGGCGGTGGTCACTCAGTCATGAAAACCAGGTTTCGTATAATTTCTAGGACAAATTTTAATACTTTAGATCAGATACATTTCTTTCTCTTTAATATCTATAAGTTTTACTAGAAATACAAATAACTGTATCTGTTCTATAAACAATAGAATAAACAATAAAAACAATCGTATCTAGTATCTGGAACAAACCTTGACTTTTGTTAAATCAATTAATTTTATGACCAGATAACTGTCGCTTGACCTTGCGTTTTATGAGATAGGTACACCCACTTAAGAAATATAAAATACTGAATATTCGAATCAATATAAATAATCTTATCATTTCATAACTAAAAATATTGCCGGAAGAATGAAAAATAAATTTAAACCTGTATTGTTTGGCTCTTTGACTTCGCAAACTTGGGGCTGGACTTGAAGACCTTGAAGGTTCAGCCACGTGCAAGTCCGTTTTCTGTCTCCGAGCCCCCAGCGAAGGGGTCGTAGACGTGGCACCACGCATAACTGCCAAGCTGCGCGCACGCATTCGCTCAACTGAGCCAACGGCACTGAACAACGCAACACGAATCCCGCGACCCTACCCATTCACGCCGAACGATAGTGTTGATTTCTTTTCAGTTTCGAGTTTCAACTATTTATTTTCAACCTCATATTTTCTAGGTATGTTTTTGTTACAGCTTCATAAACATTTTCGACCTTATAACACTTGAAATCACCCTAATCGAATTTTAAAATGAGACGTTACTTTATCTTGTTCAAAACGATTAAACACAATAAGTATTACAATATAAAAATTGTTCGTAAATCGTACAGAACCACACTCTTGATGTATGAAAAAATTGACGCCTGAAAGAATAAGTTGCGCAAATTTAAGTCCGCGATTGTATATGGTTAAAAAACGTGAGGATCTCGTGGGTCAGTGTCGCACGAGGTTTGTTTATTTTGTGAAGGGTTGCCGGTAGAGGGGCCTTGATACATATTGAGCGCATGCGTGGGACCGTTCAATACCAACGTAGTTTCGTCTCAGCTGACTCATAGAGACGATTCATACAAGGATAATATAGAATTCATTAGGTGACAGCTCATTACCTAAATTTAAGAAAATGTTTATTACATTTTATATATGTCTAATACATCGATTTTAATTTTTTCTATTTCGAATATCCAAAATACCTTCAAATCCACTTTAAGTTGACGAGGTAATAGTAAGTCGAAGTTAAAAGATTGAAACTGATTGTAATTTTGTGTACTGTATGAATTATTGCATATACTTTTTTCTTCGTTTTTTTTTAACATAAAAGTACTATTTAAATTTCAACTCATCTCTGTGCGCGCAATATCCCCGAAAACAATCATAAATTTTGCTTCATATAGATACTGAAGGTACGTTCTAGGCTAAGTCTGGAAAGGTAAGTTTATATCACGCAGCCAACCGGGCGAATCGTCGAGATGCCATTGTTAAGGTAACTGTAACTCTGTCACCTGTAAATTACGACAAAACAGTGACTTTTAACTGTTCACCGTTGGATCTAGTTACCTGCCTCTGAATGCAGTTTCCAGCATTATCCATCTAACAACATCACGTAAAAGGTTTCATAGTTGATATTGAAGTATGCAATTTAGATGTAAGGCTATAACTATTCTTAGTGTAATAAAGCAGCTATTTAGTTTAAGAGCTGATTGAAAAATGTGATATTTTCGAAGTAATGAGTACATTTAGTACTTAATAGGTAATCTGTATTTTTAAAAGAAAATTAAATTATAAAATTTTATATTTGGTAATTTATTATATGTATATATTACTGTGTCTGTTTGTTCCTGATAATCTACGTACTAACTGTACCTGTAACTTTTAATAGGACTTTCATTGGCGGTTAGCCAATGTAATAACGAGTAACATAATATGGTACTTTATTTTATAGAATAATTAAAGTTCCACGAAGGACATACAAACCGTTGAAGTTCAAGAGAGCACGGCTAGTTTAAGATAAAAGTTTAATGCGCTTAATAGTCTGGCTTCAAATACGCACAATAGGAATTCGATCTCTATATGGTCTTATAATAATTGATATATTATCTAAACATTTTATTAAAGCGATTAGTTTTTAAAGATTAAATGAGTGAAACGGATATACAAATTCCGCCCTGTCATAATGTACTGTTCATAGGTGGAAAAGTTAAGTGCAGTAATGTTTTTCAGGATGTTTAAATAATGAATAGTTCAGAAAATTTGGCCGTATTTAATAATTGTCATTTGGCTGAGGTTTCACCCATGACAGACATAAAAAAGCAATATGTGTCAAATGGCCGCATTCAGACACATCAATTAAGGTTAATGATTGATTATTTTCCCCTTTCTGTCTAATGATAAACTATACAAACATTTCAAATTTTAAATGTATCATTTAGCTTCTGTCAGTGTCTTCTCTCGCGTTCATTTCGATTTTTATACCTTGGGTTACATTATTAGACTTTTAATATGGGTCTCTAACTTTTTGAAAATATAATATAGCCTATATTAACCGGAGATAGTGTAGCTTCCCAACAGTAAAAGAGTTTTTTAAATCGGTCAAGTAGTTTCGGAGTCTATTTAATGCAAACTAACAAACAAAAATAAGTACAATCAAATCTTTCCTCATTATAATATTAGTATGGACTAAGATCACAATCAAAGCTCACCATACAGCATTAGCTGAATCTGATAAAATTTGCCATTTAGATAATTATGTAAAAATTGTTAGATAATGTTGTATAATGGTTTGAGAAGACTAGTCTATCGAGATTCATTTTGCATCATAATAACAAGTTAGATAAGAAACTGACAACTGAATGGTAATAGAGTTATAAAGGTATTTAAACGATGTATTGCCAAGATATTTTTTACATTCTATAGCGAAAAGTGAGTGTAAGATTGAATCCTTTTCTGACGTAATATAGACAAGATTTGATTTTTTGTATGTAAGTCAGTGAAGAATAATCTAAAATCTATAATACTAATCGGATGTTAAAAATCGTTTCTTCTACAGAATCTGCATTATTAACGTGGAACGTAACATATATTTTATTAATGGAAAATGATTTATTTTTAGAATAAAAATAGTCACATATCGTAGATTTTTCTACTGTACTGATTTTTAACTGTGTTTTTAAATGTAATCCGTACTATGAAAATGTCAATAAAATTATTTTAAACAGCCGCGCTGAGCATCTGTTTCATTATTTAGGTTAACGACTGATCATACAAATATATGACTACCTAGACATAGATCAGAATGTCTAATTATACCACAAATTTCTGGATTAAAATATATACTAAACACGTAAATTTTAAAATTATGATTAGTTTATAAAAAGAATTAGTTAGAAGCATCCTATTGTTTTTTTAATGGTACAATAATGTTTTGCATTATTTTTACAACAACATTTTATAACTTTAACTGGTTTTTTCATAACTTATAGTGGCTCTTTCAATACCGATATGTTATAAAAAAATGCCAAAAGACACAATGTAAAAAAATGACTATTTCATTGATTTTCTTATTTTGTTTAAAGTTTTTTCTTAAAAAATTGGTGACTTTAATAAATAACTAATAATTTCATGGACAAAAAAGTGATTTTCTGTCATCGAAAGTATATTTTATTGCCCTGTTTAGTAAACTGGCTCTGTCATGCTACTTCTCCCCTATATCAGGTAGAGAGGGAAAATAAATTTTAGGCAATAACTAAATTCAATTTTGTTTAAAGCGTTATGATTGTGTATGATTAAGTATTATCCAAATGGTTTTCCTTTCTATTGGATGTCCCATGAGTTGAGTACGGCTTAGTCATATACGCATATAACAACATTCACCATTTATTTTAAGCGAAGCCCAAGGACTACAAGATTAAAATAACATTACGGGTAGAATTTAGAAGGCTTATCTATAAAGATAATCAGTAAACAGAGACGTTTCTTGCCCTATGTTTAAAACGTGTGGGTATGTCCTACAGCTTGAATAAGATTTGCCACGTATAAATAAAGTTAGCATGATTACCTTAAAGTGTTGGTATGTGTCACGCGAGTTGCCAGTTAAAGAGAAGCCTTATAAATGTAAGGTAAAGTAAGTCCATAAGAACCGGCATGTAACCCAGTTTTAAAAGAGAATTTTCATTAAAAAAAAATTTCAAGCAAAAAGTACTTTTTTAATAAAGACTAAATCTTTATGAACAAAATAAATATATTTTTTATTATCAATAATAAATAAGCTCTGAATTATTAATAACTGATTATTGAGCGTTGTTGAAATTCAACTTTCAAAAGAATTAAAACTCGGATTCAATTGAATAAATTTTATTATATTTTTACGATACAGATAAGTATCATCATACTATACTATTATGTAAATTCGGTATATAAACATATATTGTTAAAATAATTGACGTTTTCGGCTTTCTAAATAGCTTCATGTAGTTATTGAATCGCTAACTTAACCACTTAGGTAGGTTTCTTTTGAGTCGAATGTATTTAATGTTTATAGAAAAAATATTCGTGATATTACGAGGATTATTATATAAGGTACACCTGCATATAACAGGCTTTTTTAATAGATACGTTTGTTCTTTATTACAAATCTTTCAATGGCTATCGTGTTTCGAACGCTACGATGTTGGATGCCAAAACTAATTTAGCTTTTGAAATTTGATAATGGGAGAGAACTAGTAAAATTCTTTCTGTTTTATTTTGTATTTTTGATATAAATTGTAACCGTACGCTTTAGTATCAAAACATGTTTTTAAAACGTTGCAGCGTACGGAAATTTTAAAAAATAATCTCCATATATATATATACCAGGACATAGTATTACTTTACAAGACATGTAAACTTTTAAAGTATGTTTTTGATATGTTCGCGAGTTGATTGTAGTAGTACTAATAGATATAAAATGAACATTAGAGACTGGCTATTAGTTACATACCTCTGTGCCTGGCCATTCAGCATAGTGACAACTTGGGCGACTATACCCTTCATCGGAGCCTCCTTCTCCATAACACCCTTTTCCATAGTCATCACACTCATTTATTTGTCCAAAACACTTCACTTATATTATGTCAATTCGATTTTTTTTAAATATCAGTCTTTACTCCTTCTAATTTATTTACATATCTATTGACATAGAGTTTTATATTATCAATTTAACTTTTCTATATATATAAATCTTTTCTTTATGTGTACCCGGTTATTTTTTTAAGGTACGAGTATATGCATAAGTAAATATAAGAATTAGTATATTGCTAAGATTTATCTTTGTTTGGTTTTATGAGCTAAACTTAACATATTCGAGTATTCACATCTAAATCTACACGTGAAAAGTTTATACATCGTATGCTGTAAGACCGTAATTCACTATTTTATTTTATTGTACTCAATTCGAAAAGGGAATAAGTATTTCATATATATTTAAAAATAATTAGACATATATCAATTTTAGTCTTCTGAACATAGGTACTAATATATATATTAGCAGTACCTACGCAATAATTTAAAAAAGCCAAATTTTTTATAAAATTTGTTTGTCATATTTTTAAATTATTGTAGTAAAGGTTTCACTATACATATAATACGACAAAGCCCTACTTCTAAATAGAACCATGTCGTTTACAAACCGATAACGTATCATATGATAATGAAATGTCAATCAAACATAATGT
>JAOSYY010000001.1:1168456-1182143 GCA_025727935.1 Hebomoia glaucippe | reverse complement strand
GAGAAAAGAAACTAAAATTTCTTTTTATGGAAAAAAATAAACTTCTATATTATTTTCACGTGTAAAACATGCAAAATTTCCAAATGTATAGATTTTTTTTAAATAACATTAAAATTAAAAAATATATATATTTACTTAGGTATTTAGACAGATAAATTAAGAAAAACTCAACAGACTAAAAATTACTTCTCATACTAATCTAAAAATATATTACTAGAAACATTTTAAAGGATTTAAGAAAATATATAATGATTGCCACCGCTGTGAGTTACAACGCGTCAATTTTTATTTGGAAATTTATACAGAGTTCATTTTAACTGTTGTTTAACTAAGAACAAAACATTGCATAAATTTAAAATAAATCCTACGGTATAATATATACATGCGTCACAAGCTCCTTGTCGATAAGTAGCCTGTAAGTTTAAATCATGTTAAACACATTATACTAGGAATCTAGTGCAAAAGTATTGTTTTAAATAGGTCAGCGCTAACATCGCGTGTATATGACACAGACCGGCTTAGTTCCGCTTCCACTTATAACGGGTTCAAATGTATGATAGAAATATTTGAAGGCAATTGAAGTTCCTCTCTGATCTTCATTTTGAACGCCATGTACAGTATATTTGTAGCTGACTCAAGAAATAAGAAAGGTAGTCAATATTCGGGCACCGTCAATATATTTATTTTTATAATTATAACTATTTCAAGTACTACAGGTCTATTTTTTGTTAAATGTGATTAATATAATAAGTAATAATTGAAAGTTTTTTAAATTTATAAATTTTAAAAATAATATATCATTTAATAGCGTTTGCTTGTCAGCATCGAAGTATTATTAGGTAGTTGTAAGTTAACTTTTAAACGTGTTATCTTTTGTAACTTTATTCCCAAATACAGCAACATCCACAACGTATCCTTTCTTTGGGACACAATATTTTGAATGGTGTAATTTACATTATTAACTTGTATCATCTAAATAAATAATATATTTTATCATTTAACGAATAATGAGCTAGTCATGCTATAAAAACTGAGAATTCTTGATAAATATTCAGTGCCAATATATTAGAAACCCGAGATAATAATGCATGTAATAACATACAAATATAAGAAGATAATGTAGAAATGTAATTGAAAATTAATGCTTTTTCAAGGTCTATTGAAGAGCTTCTCAGGTTTTTAATATAGACTATTGTTTTGTATTGTGCGAAAATTATTGTCTTTTGTACTGAAAACATTCAACAATTATATCTGTTTCTTATTTATTCATGAAAAATGCACTTAAATCAGTAGATACTTGTTTGTGAAAAAGTAAGAAAGTTTAATTAAAAAATTATATATTCCATAATTAATATGATCGGATTTCGGATTCGGATTTCAGAGAAAGGCAGTTAGATGATAAATAGTAATTATGCACACACGGTTAAGCTTCATTAACAAGAAATATTTCAAGGGAATGAGAAATTATTTAAAAAAATTTCTTTGCCGTACTATTAGAACGTGGAGCTTTTCAGCATGAAGCGCAAAGGACGGCCTAAATCTGTGCTATAGATTTTAGTTAATTTTCGAAATTGTTGTTTAGTTCATACTTAAAGCGATTGTTCCAGACCTAATATCTGGCCCTCAATATAATTTATATGTAAGTCGAGCAAAATCGGTTTCAAATTATACAGCTAAAGTTATATTAATAAAGACTAAAAGTGGTTCAAACAGTGTTTTGCTGTATTTAATGACAATAAACCATTCAAACATTAAATTAAATTTAATGATTAATGAGTAAAAAGAACTGTTGACTTAAAAATAGGATAAAGACGTAGACGAATTTAATCCACTGAAAGAAGTCTTACTTCTTGCGATCGTAACTACGAGTACTAAGCCATGATCAATACCATTGTCTGCGCCACAATGCCAATGTCTTACACTTACATCAACTGTATTTGAAACAGAATTAACAATGTTTGTTGCAAAACAATAAAATGCTTAAATCGTGCCAAGTGTAATAAGGCTTTATATTTTTTTCAGTTTATGCAATAAGTGTTGTAATAATAATAATAATATGTTGTACCATTGCGCAATATAAACAATTTTTATGGTAAAAATAACAAAGTATTAGTAGTAAATACTTTTCTGAAAAAATAAATTATCGAAAAGTGCTAAGTTGCGGATAACTTGTCACATTATTTTATTACTTTATATAGAAATTGAATAAAGTAATAAAATTAATAAATATAAATGGACTAATGCGGTTTGACGAGTATACTCGTAATATGATTAAACACTAAAAATACCCATGTCAAAAATTGCCTAATTGCACATTAGGACATTTTTAACCTTTAAAAAGACGAACTTCTGAACTGTTAAAAATTGTGGAAAATATCGATGTTATCAATATAATCTTTGGTTACTAATGCCACGCCTTACAGAATGTTTTCTCCAAGACTAAGTTAGAACTTGACCTAAAATTATACAATTTACTGGATTGACTTTAGAGCTACATATAAAAATATATATATTTCCATGTCTAACCAAGCAAACACATCATAGTTTATTATAATTTGTCCGACGTTGAATTAATTATTGCATAATATTTAGACACGTTATTGAACGACACCTTTAAAAGCTTTTAGAACTGATTATTTTAAGCTTTCCACTATTAAAACAGTTTTTAGATTATATTTTATAACGCTTACACAAGTAGGTATACAACATAAACCTAAAATATTTTTATTTCCATTACCGCAGACTCATAAAAAATTACATGTCCAAAATAGCTTTTGAGCCGTAAATACGTAGCTTATATTTTGGTCTCTATTGTTATCAAGATATTGCTTGGCAAACATGACTAAACCAAGGTCAACGTATATAATGTTCTTATGTACCTCATTCATTATCATTTTGTTTTTTTTTAATTGATATATTAATATAAATAAACAAAAAAATACATAGAAATAAAATCGAAAAAAAAGAACTATCTGCATAATACCGAAAATTTCACAAGAAAAATGTAGGCCAAATAGTTTTAAATCCCGTACCATATCACGATCTTCGCCGTCCTCGTAGTAGCTGCAGTCATCCATCCTGCAGGTCACGCAGGTGCCCCTAGGCCGGGTCTTGGCACATCACAGCCGGATAACCGGCATTACAGTCATTAACCATAGGATTCGGGACAACCCAATGACTCACGGTAACCGATTGATGAACACAATACGCGTAGGAGACAAAGCGATTGCGAATTTCGCTAGCTAAATGCACTAGACGGGTACTTAGATGTTTTTTTTATCAACTCAAGGGCGATAGCTAGATTCTACAGATGTTTTTAGCGAACTGCGTAGATGGTCACGTCACGGTCGGGAAGGCGCGCGCAATGTTAGAACATTGATCGTTGCTCCTTTGCGCATGCCACCCCTTGAGGTCACCGACTGTGAAAAATGAGGGTGTTGCGTTGCATTTACCTTTTAAATTTTTGGTGATATAATCGTCACTTGATTTTTTAATATATCTTCTTGCTACACGGCGAATGTGACATCCAACATTTTGATATCTTTTATTATAAATCCCTTAGCTTAAAATACTGCTATATTATCTGCTCTATAATATTAGAAAGCTTTTATGATTAATAATTTATTTTATGCTTGTCCCGAAAATACTGAAGGAATGATAAATGTTGTGTGAAATAGAAGTACTGGTAGGTTATAAAAATAGGCAAGACTGCTATAGTTTTATACTAGGCAATGTTTGCATCGAGAATTTTCTGTTAATCCCCACGCTTCCTCTGTAGCTTCGGATGTCATTATAATTTTTAATCTTGACAATATCCGTCATTTTCCTTGCGTATATTAAAAAAATAAGATTTTACGCTAAAATTAAAGAGAAGTATCCTATTCGTATTCTCGTTTTATATTGTAATAATCTTTATCAAAGTCATATTATTTTTTTTAATTTAGATAAAACGAACAATTTCCTATCTTAAATATTTAACTTGCATCTACCTTCCAGCAAAAAGGTAACTATTTATAATTGTATAGAGCTGTCAGCGTTCATCGTGGCCAATGTTTTTATCAAGTCTGTAAAGTCTCTAACATTTCCGTTCTCGACATTCTTCTTTAACAATCCCTGAATTTTTGTTAGCATAAATAAATATTGTCATTTTATCTTGCCATTATTGTTGAAGTGCCATCGACAAAGCGTTTTTACCCAATGTTAAAAGCTTTTATAGTCAAGACACTGTTCACGTAAAGATCCTGAAGCAGGGATGTTTAAATTATTTTAAAATTTATGCTTTATTTTTTTTAGTAAACATTAATATTGTGGCAATCTTGTTGTGGCCACTTGTACTCATGTATACTTGTACCTTATATCATCTAACGCCTTACTTGGCGTTAGTAGTTTCGTTCTGATGTCAAACTATTACATAAACGTACCAATTAATCTCCGATACTATTTTTCTGTATATATTGTGAAATATATTTTTTTTTTTACAAAATTGCCTTATATTTTTACAGGCAAACGTGAAGAATGCTTGATAGTAAATACTACCGTTTAATAAATGAATGTTGCGCTGACAACCTATTCATTATTATTCAGAGCTTTTTGTTACTTATAGATTTTCGATTTTGAAAAAATAACTGAAAATATGAGTACAGGAATGTTGGAACAATATTTTCACCGCTCGAAATACTAGACGATTGCTCTCCCGCTTTTTCTACGTGAATGCTAAGAGCCACTTTAGTCCTTCTACGTTCTTTACGCGCCTATTCCAGGGGAGATGTATATAAAATGTTTGGATACTGAAACTTTTATAAATTTTTTCTTTATTTTTTCTGTAGTAAAGGGCAAGTCTGTTTGATATTACACAAAAATTATGTAACTTACTTTTTAAGTTGTTTATGCAAAGCAATAAAATAACAAGGGAATAAAATGGATTTAAGCTAAGCGATAAAATTTTAAGCCAACATACAGCGACATTGTGTGTTATAATAATTACAACTAACAAAAAAACGTTTTATTTATTATAAGAGTTGTGCTTCTTAGTTAACTATATAGGTAAACATTAATTTTTAAACATTGCCAATAAACATTCTGCAAAAGTGAAGTATATGCTAGATGTATTTCAGACCACATAAAAGTATAAAAATACTTTTGATAAACTTTACATGTAGACTTAAAAATACTTACATAAGACTTTGGTGGCATTGACATTTCTGAGGTTGTTAAGTTAACAAGAATGTTTTGCATTTCGGTTACATGTTTATAGGCAAATACAAAACAGTTGGTTTTGGGAGTTGAAACCGCTTGTTTACTGTACGACAGAAACTAAACATGAATAATACATTAAACGCACAGTAGAGTTTCAACAGGTTAATGATCTTAGTAGACTCGTAAATATAGATACGTTTAGGGATTTTTGCAGTAAATTTAGACAATTTATTAGAATAAAACATGGCCAGGGTGATAAATGCCTGTATAGGAATTCTAATCTGATAATTTTTCATAACATAAAGGACTCATTTAATTGAAACGGTTTTATATCTAGTATCAAAACTGTAATTTTAAATGTTCTAATTAGAAAACATGAAGAATAATGTTGAGAGTAGGTATCTACATTCGCATATCGCAGTAGATGTACATTAGTCTGTATGTCTTATAGTTTTTTTTATAGAGGAGCATAGGTAGTTTTTAGAGCATTACCTAATTGAACTATTATAACCCTAGTAACATAGAAACTCTGGTACTAAATCTAAAGTCTATTGATGTTGCGATAGAAAATAATCTTAAAGCAAGCGAAATCAATCCGTGTCAAGGTGCTCAGGACGAAGCCTCTCACCGCAGGTTGCAATCAAAATAGGACGATGACATTTACACTACATAAAAGTAATTCAATTGCCAGTTATTAATATTGCAAAAAATCGCAAATAATTAGACTGATTTGAATACTTATTGTCCTGTTCGCCTCAACACGTTATGAAAAGAAAAATGGCAATGGGTTTTTCTATAGGTTACTTTGGATTACTCTTAATACATGGCGATCATGGTGGATACGTAAATTAAACCTACGCAAATGAATAAATAGTACAATGTAATTAAATGTTGACACAATGTTTCATATTGACAGAAACACAAACCTACATACTTTTAGTCCTTCACAAAAAATATAATATTTATATCCATTTAATAGGCATCCAAGAAATATGTGATTACATAAACAAATCAAAATTGTACACGCTATATTGCTAGGGTGTATACATTTCAAAGAAGGTAATCAGAAATAATAAAGTTAGATAACAATATTTTATAACATGTATCAACTAATGAATCTATGGAATAGATGGGTATTAAGATACTAATTTTAAAGACAACTTCAATAGTTTAAGAGCTATAGTGGAACATGTGTATGTGTTACATTAAATTCAAGGTGTGCCTCCGATATTTTTTTCATTATACTAATAAAGATACATATTGTTATTTATATAGAAGTACCATAAGTTACTCCTTATAACATTAGCTATCTGCCGCTGAAAGTCAAGCCAATTTTATATTTTTGTACAGAGTATAGATATATAAATAATATTATTTTTCAGTATTTAAAGCTTGCCCTTTATAACAGATAAAATTTAATATCTATTTATGTTATTATGTGTCATAACAAGAGGTACACAATTGTATTCTTTTTTCTCACTTTGATATATTAATGTTTCATGAACAGACTGAAATGTGGTTTTGAACAGTACATTTTTCTATAAATAGTATAAATTGAGTTTAGGTTATTTATATTATTCAAGCTGAAGCTTATCTATACTCCTCTACTCTATTGCTCAGTGATCAAAAAAAGAGCATTAAAATCTCATTCTCATATGCAATATATCGAGTTGCGGTCATTCCCCGTCGTGTGGCAACATTCCTCAGGGAGCTCATTATGTGAGAACTCTACGTCAATCACCTTGGCTTAGCTACCGTGAGTTGTTTTTTTATCTGTAATATGGGCAGCGAATAGGAACTAATGGTAAGTGATACTTTAACCGCAGGACGTCTTAGATAATTTTATCATATTTTATCAATAAATTTTTGTATAAAATCTAAATACTAACGTAATTCATAAAATTTATTAGTGTATTGCAAAAAGATCACAATCACTGCATATTTTTTATAAGATTTTAATGCATTTATTCATTAATTAATGACGACCATAGGGATAACATGTCACCTCCCATCAAACGTGCCTAATACTCTGACTAAGAAATAACCGTCACGATTCTTTCATTTGTAAATTCATCGTGGCTACATTCTATTGTTCTGCATTTATCTTTTAAATTACCTGCTGATAGTAATTAACTGATAAATCTGTAATATATACTGTAGCAGTCGATAATTGGAACGTAAAATGTATACGACAAGCATGCAACACTAATGAGAATGCAGGAAAGAGTATTTAGGATACTAATATCTTGAAATAACGTAATTTTAGTTTGAATTACTCTTTTGTCGAGTGGCTTACAGTAGAAGAACAGTGAAATCTTCAATATTGGAAAAGCCAAATCTAATTTCAATTAAAGTGTGCAATACATTTTTGTTTCACAAGTGTTTCGGTCACGTTTAATGATATTTACTCAACTGGTTATCAGTTTAATATCTTTTACGTGTATTCTGATATTTTGAAATTGTATTTAAGGATTGTCAACCATTCGCTTAACTCATATTAAAACTGTAATGTATATGAAATCTCCTAAGTTTTATGATGCCATTAGATAGTTTGCAAAGATGTTCAATGAAGCTTTTAGCTATTAACTTGCGGGTGTCTGGCCACGTCGACATTAAATGGTTGGTATGGGGGATATCACATTATTTTTTCTTGATAACTTTATAGCTAAAAAAATTAGAACATAGGTAATGTAACCATTTAATTTATTAAGGCATATCAGCAACTAATATATCTAATATTTGATAAGTAATACCACAGAATCAAAACGAATTCATACTACATAGTTACTGACACTTCACTCGCCTTTCCTATCATCATTTCCGCTAGCGTATTGAGTTATAGTCTTGATTCTTGACCGCATATAATGCTAATTTAATTCAAAATGCACGGCAACGAATTGGTCTGAAATATTATTATAACATTACAGTCAAAATAAAATATCTTTTTGAATGATAAGAGAGTTATAGTATCTATAAGCTTTTGCTACTGCGAATGTTTTCAGTTATGAAATCTTCGCTTTGCAAGCTATTAAAAAATAAATTAAAATATATTTATTAAAGAATGTAAATAAAAATGGGGAAATATAACGCTTGCTAATATTCGTTTCAGCTTATCGTATAAACTTTAAAAGCAGTTACTATACTATTTAGGATTTATTTTTATTAAGATATTTTTTACGCCACATCCGCTTCTTTTTGGAAAACATAAGTTTAAAACTCATAAAATTTCAAGACTTCAAGATGGTAAAATATGAGCCTTTTTATGGAAAAACGCTCGGATAATGCTTAAAAATAGATTCAAAGTTAGGGCACATTTTGGAATACAAATTTAAGTTATCTATATTGTAAAACAAATAGCAAACCGTCCATTACTTCACATACTACAAATATAAACTTTGGTTACGTACATAAGAAAGCAATGTATTTCTTACACTAAGAAAGTCGCTTCGATACTTCGTCGAAGAGGAATTATTGCGAGTTTCATATGACGTAACTTTGATGTTTAGTCACGATAACACATGGAATAATTAATTACATTCATGCGTGTTTGCGTAACTGCATTCGTTAAATGCATTAAAGTGTGAACATTTATTCGAATTAAGTACATAAGACAATAGTTTTATTTAAAAACTGTGTTATACGTATGCAGAATACCATACAATATTTTAAACGATGGATAAATCATTGTTCTAATTAAATATATATTTTAATATTCAAACTAGGTTAAGTCTTAGCACCTCGCTTGAAATTTAATTATAAAAATTTGTCTAGATTATAATACTCGTAAACTAAATGAGGTTAATACGATAATTACTTGTACACTCTTAAAGATGATAGTCTTAATAAGTCTTGTAAATACAATAAAAACCTCGTCAAATCCTTAATTAATGAATAGATTTTCTGGACCCATAGATAATAATACATACAATACTGCCGAAACATAGCAACACCTTTATCAAAAATAAAATTGGATAACAACTATTACATCGTACCTTAGAATTTTCAGATACTTCTTTGAATAGGTGTATGGTTTAAAAATAACAAATTATGTGTTGCTTTTGCGTGATTATGGTAGAGAAAATTCACGAGGTTTGCTATCCCGTCGATATTACGAATATTTGTTACATTTTGACGCTAAATTGACTATATGCATTAATTTAGAAATTTACAATAACTAAACATGTCTTAGTTTGAAAAGGATAAATAGCGGAACTGTAAACCTCGTTAAATGAAGTCATGACTGGTGTCAAGCAGTATATTATACTGGTCAGGCAAAAAAATATTCGTAGATAATGCATTTAAGTCTGAGAATGATGTACGATAATATCGTGAAATCGTGAAAGGCCTGGAAAGTTCGTAAACGTAATAAAGCCCTTTGGTGATAGCACGAGAAATACCTCGTTCTGCGAGTTTTTTTTAAAGGTGTTACACAATATTAAAATCAATCAATTTTCAACAACCAAAACTTTCAATTTCCACTTTTATTGCTCTTCTGTGTTGTAGGTAACAAGTAGGTACTTGATGAAATAACTATAAAAGTTTTGTATGTATCTACCGCAAAAAAGTCGCTATATAAGTTTTTAATGATTGAAAAACAAAACTAATTTTAATGCTAGAAAGCACGTACTAATAGAAATATTGATTACCGTCATAACCTGTATGGAAAGATGCATCTTATAATAAGTACCTACGGTTTGTAAGCAACACAGTAATATTATGCACAACTTTCTCTAGATCTAGGATAGCCATCATATTGCTGAGATGCTCGGCCACTCCCCAGACCTATAACCTACAGATATGCCACTTAAAGTGCACACAGTTATGAGCAAATATTACCTTTAAACATCTTGTATTGTTGCCTTCAGTGTGTAAATTACCAATTCTCGAAATAAAAATCAGTACATAATCGAATAATAAAAGCCGTATATTCTTATGTCAATGATCATAAAAAAAAGATTGATTAAAATTTTAATTAATAATTTGTGTAATATTTGTTTTTAAAAAATTGTGTCGTAGATTAGCTACTGTTTAATGTCATATTTCCATTGAGAAAGTTAAAAAAATGAGGAATTAAGAAGAAGTACTGCTGACACTTGTGCGATTAATTTGAAGAACAATGAGACAGTCTGCGTTCCTTATTATGGTGAAAGTTGCGTATGTCAATGAGTATAGAATATTTTCCGTGTATAAAAAGTAATTCAGATCTGAGGAATTCTCTTTATTCTATCTTCCGGGATATAGATAGAAAAGATTTTTTCCTGGCGACGCGTTTTCATTAACATTATATAAATGATTTTCAAAATCATGAAAAGTATATATTCCATACTATTCAAAATCCTAGTTAAGTAATTACATAATAGCTACGACAAATCGACAAGCTATTTTGCTATTTATGATTCGTCGTAGAATAAAAGGTCTATTGTATCCATAAAATAGTACAAGCAGTTAGGGATGTACAAAGTGATTCTCAGACGGTTAGACAAATTGTCGTGAACCCAACCACGTCGCGTCGTGACTGTATCTAATGCACCATAAAATTATGCCTTTTCGGATTGTTAACAAAAAATATTACATTACATTGGTACAGTGGCTTTATATATACTATGTATATATTGTCTACAAGGAGCGTAATTTTTATAATGTGGGTGAATTCAAGTAAGCTTAAAGAAAAATACTCTAGTACAACTATATTATCAAGTAGGTTTTCTTAAATGAAAGTATGATGTCGATTTACATCATCGTTAATTATAAATTTGACTTAATTATAAAATAGATCATTTGATGTGAAACAAGCAAATGATGTAATAAGCTGCACAGCAAGGAAGTCTTGAAAAACCGTAAGTTGTAATTACTACAATATTTTTTTTAAATTAAATTTTTAAGTTCATTAATCATATGGTGATCCTAGTGTTGCAGATATCGTGCGATCATAATAAAACTTTTTTAAAACTCAATATTTTCGACCACAATCTGTGCCAAATTCCATCACCATTAACAATGACATTTTAATAAAAGTGCCTTTTGTTAAATAAATGTTAGCATTAAGCCTTTTTGTTGTAACAACAGAAAAACGTACAAATTTCTAAAAATTTATAATAGGTGTTTTGGTATCTATCATGATTTCATGAGGTGATTATAAAACAATGAATTTACAAAAAAGCTAATATATTATTTTATTTGAAGTATCGGAACTATTGCAAGTGATTATGTTTATAGGTTTAATAAAATAAATAATAGTAAATGTTAAAATTATCATATTGTATTTTTACTTCTTTCAAACTAATATTAATTCGAAAGATAATATTATAAATTATGTCGTACATGTTATTCCTAAATTATTTGTTTTTTTAATTTAAAATTTCATTATTGAAGTACGTTGATGTAGGAGTATGTAAAAAAGGCAAAATTTTGTTGTTTAATTCAAAACATGATAAATGAGTTATTGTTCAAAGAAAATTCCATATCAGACCGTTGGACTAAGTTTGTCATATTTTAATTATAGGTACTGATATTTATACATCAGTAATTGAAATCTCAAGCAAGAACTGAGTCAATGCCAGCAATACCCAAGTTCAAGAAAATGTAATAGCGCGTGCGTTTCTTGCAATCTTTCTTATCGTGAGAATTTAACCTTTCAAGAATTGTCTCCCAACAGTATTCAGTTACTCGTGAAAGTCACGCGCCGTAATAAGATCTGCCACTATTTACTTTTTAGTTTTTATTAGTTTTTGTATCAGATCGTATATCTACAAAGGGAAATTAAACTGCAAAAGGGAAAGTTTCGCATGGTTTAATATTCAGATTGCATCATGTAAATAGTTGTTATGGACTTATTTATAAAAATAGTTCATTAAGGATCTCTAAAGAAGTAATAAAGATTTTGCTTACAAATTGTAATTTTAGACAGAATTTTTAGTAAAAACCTGATGTGTATTTTATTAATGTTTTCAAGATTATCAAGATATTGTTAGATCCCACATGTAAATAGCCTTTTTGTACACCACGTGGACGCTTATAATAGGCGATTTCCCACGCAATAAAATTTTCAACATATACGTTACTAGGCGCCCCCTGGTTTTTTTAATAATATTTTAAATACATTTGTATCATGGAAAAGTTATATTAAGAAATTATGTTGTGGAATATTATATAAAAATATACCCTACTTTTTGATGAGCGCTAAATTGACGCTTAACACAATTTTTAGCAAATAATAATATTCATCGTCTAACAAGCATTTTTAGTTATTCTTACAACACTGCTCAACTCATCAAGACACTGTCCCACAATATTTGGATAACATATATTTTAGAGATTCCCGAGATCAATTCATTTAGAACCTTTTAAACATATTATTCATGTTATTATGGAAATGATATATGATGTGCTGGTTTAAATTTTGTATATGAATTACCGATGGCAAAATATAAATTGGATTAAAGCTTAATTGTCAACTCAGCCGAACGGTACGTTTTTATTACATTCATAGATGACATCATCAAACTTTATATCTCAAGCAGCCAAAGCAAACACAGGTCGTGAATATTAAAGACCAATGCTAGCTCTATTTCAACTTTGATTTTTTTTCTAATTTCCTAAATATTCAATATGTATGATCGGACAAGTTTTCCAATGGAGAATTTAAGTAATGTGTTGGATTTTTTAAAGTTATATATGAAAATTGTTAAATGCATTCAAACCTAAAATAGAATTAAAGCTCTGACGTTGAATTCATAAACAGGAAAGTGGTGAACCACTGCAGTGTAAGTTAATACCCTACTCTGGTTCAATATATTTTTTGCATGTTTGTAGGCCTATATTTATCAAGTAGGGTATTATATTCATTGTGCGGTTAAAGAATGCCTTTTTAATTTTATCTTTACTTTGTCGTTGAACCATTGAACAACTGGAAAGTACCTGTGGTTTTTCATCACTAAAATACATATTGTTATAGAATTAATAATATGGATAAGTTATAGTGAAAACCGAAAATAATTACACATTATATCAAATTATAGATTTTATTTAACAATTATAATTTAATATCTATTCCCAATATACAGGTACGTAGTTTTTTATTTAAAATCTTTGAAGGTAATGAAAAATGTGTTATATTCGAGAGTTTATATCAACAAGATTAAGTACAAATTAATGTTTCATGAATCAGCTCATATACAAAAAATCAAGAAATTAAACAACTAACTTGTCATAATTAGGTACATGCACATTTCTTACGTTCACATATTTATACTTTAGTGTTTTTATTTCGTTTAAATCCCTTAATTTACTTATCATAAACTCGTATACTTTCTCAAAAGACGTAATTACATAAGGGACCACTATCCATATTGGGCTTGAAAATTTAATGACGGATGCACGACATTTACGCAACAGTTAAATTAAGAGAAATTATAAAACAGGCTTTTAAAAAGTTACGAATTTAAGCAAAATAATTTTTTGAAATATACATTTTTAAATTATAAGGTTATTT
>JAOSYY010000001.1:1157668-1168356 GCA_025727935.1 Hebomoia glaucippe | reverse complement strand
AAAAAAAGTAATGGCTTAGCGGAAATAGTTACATAAGTAAGGGTTATTAACTAGGATAGTGGTTTAGTAAACAATTTTAATTGCTTGATGAGCTCCTTCGTTTAAACAGGACCGACTCAAGAGGAACGCTGTTTCTATGGTAAAAGTTGTTCTATATAATTGTAAACGACATAAAGGAATAAGTTTTATGAATAAATGTCATTGGCTGCGGTAATCATACTGAAAACATAAACAGATATACGTCAAATTAGGTTTCCATTACCAAAAATGCGAGGGTTAAATATTTTTTTTTAATTTTTATAGCATGAATTTAATAAAATAATTGACTAAAACGTTACACAAGCTTCATCTAGTAATAGAAAATTATTATCACTGTTTCTTTAATATTTTTTAATTACCTCAAACCAAATTATAGTTTTGGTAATAACCGAATTAGGTAAGTTGCTCCACATGAGGTATATCCATAAAATTACCAACATTATATACGTTCTTGAAACAGCATCTGTTATAACTTTTTAGGAAATCAAAGATATATGTGTATGGAGTTACTAACTGTACGATATAAATTCTTAGTCCAGAAACTAGTCAAATTAGTTCATGAATAACTAATTTGATTTTTAAATAACTTAAATAATATATTATTAGAATTTTAAGTATGTATCTGAAATCTAGTATTAGGACTCGCCAAATTTTTTAAATTACTTCAGAAGTTTGGTATTTTATAAATTGACCGTGATGAATCACGAACTGGTTTCCATGAACTTGCATCATCGCATAATGTTAAACATTCCTTTTTTATTGTTAAAATAAATTCAAGAATGCCATAAACTACAAATTTAACCATAAAAGATTTAGCATAAGTTTTAGTCGAAACTTTTTTAATGGTCTGTAACATAAGGTAAGGTTTTTGTATGAAGACTAAATATTAGGCTAATGCATGTGTGTAATTTTAGTCAACTGCTCGTAAGATCCGGAATATGGTTTGGTTTCAAATTCCGTACAACGAGAGTGAAAATATTCCTTCGTATAAAATCTTATTTATTTAAAAAGTATAGCGCAATCCTTTTATCGATTAACGAAACTGTAGTAGAAAGTAGTTAAAGTAACTAAAGGGTTGGTTTTTAGACCAATGTTTCCACATACAAAATTGATTGCATCTGTTTCCCGCTATCAAAGTTACACATCTCGTAATAAGTAACTTCATTCATCCCTAGTCACGCTTCGAAAGTTAGAAATCGAAGCTTTAGAGGTTTTTAATTGGATACTATCTGAAAATATCGCTAGAACCTGATAGATTATTTTAGCCATTTAAATATTAAAATATAGTTACATTTTGAATAAATTAGATTTTAGATTACTCTGCACAAAATAATAACCTTTAGCGCCGGTTAACACTGGTGTATCTAAATTACATCATGTTTTGCGATGTTTTCAGATTTTTGTATTAAGAATTACAATTGTTTTAGTTAGTCCAACCTCAAGGCATTGGCAGCCTACATAGTACTAGGTATCATCATAAACAACTTTAGTATTGAAGTACATCGAATAAAACTATCTATTTAAAAATAATTTAATTTATTTCATTACGAGAAGTGGAAACCCTAATTATACCAAGGTTGTCGGTTTTAAGTTCATTACAAAACCAAAGAGGATTTGATTTTGTTATTTAATCTGATAAATTGTAGGAGAGTAAGTTACTAAATAAAATTACTTAATCATGTTTGTGGTCACATATTTTAAACGTTTGTCCTAAATTATATATTGTATAAATACATAGTCTATGATTTTTTAAATATAATTGTTTTTAAACTTACTCTTCTCGTAGACCCATTGTAACTGCTGGCGATGCTTTCAACGTCATAGTGACGTGAGAAGTCGAAGGGGCCCGGATAATCCCGGGACACACATTGCCCCATAAGCTCGTCACCACTCACAACAAATTACAAACAATATCACATCTGGCACACTAATTCTTTGTGTCTTTTAAATTATTATTCCAGTAGATCTTAACAAACAATCTATTTTTATCTATATTTAGGTCAAAACGCTACGCTTAATTTTCAATATAATTTTATTGATTTTATGTTAATAGGAAACGGTTTAATTAGCTCTGTGAAACAATGAATTTAAATTAAACTCTTTTGTTATGCGAAGGTTAATCCTGACAAAAAGTTGAGAAGGAAGGTTATATACCCACTCGGTTGAGTATTGAATTGAATAGCTCAACATTAATAATCACAAAATACTTCATAAAACATTTTTAATAGAAAACAAGCAAACATCCTGTGAACTGTTGTATTTAATGTTTTTAAAACAAATAAAACTAAGTTGATAATTCAAAATAATGTTTGTAATGAAATACATTTTAATCAATAGATATAACAAAAATTGAATGCACACCGATCCAAATTTGGCGGTCAAAGAACCTGTCAAATGTTATGGTAGAAAACATCTGCGCAAGCGCGATGCGCGCGCTACGCCTTGAGCCCGACTGAATTGCGTGTCGATTGGTGGACAACGATTGTGGCCGTTTGTCGATGCGCATACGCGGTATCGTGGCCGAGGGCATGTAGATTGTAAGCCGCCCTCAGCTGTTGTCACGGCGAGGTGACTCATATTTTTGAATACGCGTTTAATTTAAGTGTTTCGATGAATTATGAAAAGATTATAGATACGTTAACTGTGCTATACAACATATTGGAATAAGAAAGTACACTTACGTCGTACATGTATAACTCGTTGTGCATAACGATGTATTAGGATTAAACACTGATATAGAAGGACAAATATAGTTAGAATATTGGATTAAAGTACCATTAGTATGTTGAATGCATAAGAAATATTTTTTACATCCAGACACCGTATTATCAGGGAATCTACCTACAGATGTACATTTTGGTAGAGTTTGGTTGACTTTCGTTTGGCATGTCGGTATGGATTGACAGTATGTAGTATTCGGATTAAAGTAACTATTACCAGGACAAACACGCATTTCCTGTACATATATACCATTGATGTTAATACATTCATAAAATGCGGTACAGTTGTTTGATGTTGGATCGGGGAAAAGACCTTCTTTAGTGCACGTCGTGTTTGTAGTCATTGGACTACTTGTATTACTGCAGGCATAATTTGTTGTACATAGTCTGGTAATGGGACTGAATACAGAAGAAGATGGGCACGTGTAGTTGTACGGCGTAAGTAAATTGGTAGAAGGATCGAATACGCAGAGGTAGTAAGATTGACAAGTGGCGTCATCTGAATTAGGAAAGCGCCCAGTACTTGAACAAGAAACAGCCGCTTGACCTTCCCAAATACAGCAAACAAGCTGTAATAATAAAAATGCACATAAAAAATTAAAACACAATACGTACAGAAAAAATATCTATAAAGACAATATAAAAATCGCGCTAAAGAGGGCTTACCAGAAATATACAATAAAGTTTCCGTGCCATTATGATATAACATTATTACAATTAATCAATGCCTTATATACTAAAAGGAAAACGATTATAACTCCATATTTTACAACCCCCATAATCTTAACTAATTACGACGGCAATTTCAATAGACAAATCTTTTGAAATTGCCGACGCAGCAATAAATAAATAACTACATTATAACTAAACACTCAAAACCCATGCAACCTTTATTACGTTTTCATTAGAAATTTAATTCACACATTAGTAAGTACTTAGATATTATTTTATACGGATGATTTTGAAGACAATCAAAAGATTAGTTGTTTCTTCTTAAAGTGTCTTATTGAATATGTGTATATAGTTTTTGTGTATTTTTATTTTTAATGCGCAGAAGACAATAAGACAAAACAAAATTTCCGCCATACTTTCTCATCTTGTCAGCAATACCCAATTACAAGTTCAGCTACTATACGTAAATTGTCAATGTCGTCTTACATAAAATGTCAGTTGTCATCGCTGCAAGTGTTTTCTTAATGATTATTTATGCGCAATAACCAATATTTTAAAATTGTATTACCGATTTTATTACCGTGCTTTTAGTCTTTAATGTTATTTTTCTTTTGAAAAAGGCAATCATTTGGAATGTTAACGAGAGCCCGAGCTTTTTCCACCCAAGCACTGCAAGTTGTCAACAATGTTGCTAGGCAACAGTTTGTGGTCGCATTGCAAAGTGGTATGGTATTCTTAAATTTTTTTATTTGTTTGTTTCATATTATAAAATAATATATCGTGTGTCATATATAACTCGGAATAGGACTTTATTGTCCAGTCATAAATTAGTTAGGAAAGTAACTTACAGATCAAATGTAATTTATATGTTTTACATAAATTCAATGTGAAATAAAAATTTTCTGATAGCAGAAGCTACCTTAAGCTATGAGCAGAAAGAAAAAGTAATAACTTTCATTCACACTGAAGTTCCAGAAGAGTTTCAAGGAAAAGGTGTTGGCAAGCTATTGGGACAGGTAAATTATTAATAATTGAATTAAAGTTGCTACTACACCATAAGTCAACTTCTTGACGGTAGAAAGCAATAACTTAAAATAAATTAAATTACTATAAAAAACATAAAATATTGCAGCTGTAGCAAAAAGCCATTGTAGGTCAATAACAATGGAACCTATAATTTAAAAAATACTTAGTAGTAATTATATTATCTTCTTATGTAACCATCAATCTACACCTAAAGCTTCTATTAGTTGAACTGTTTTAACTTAAAAAATATATGTATCTAATGAAAATCGTTCTTTATTGTTTTCTTTTCAGCATGCCTTTGATTACGCCTCTAAGTACCAACTGAATGTGATATGTAAATGTCACTTTCTAGCAAAATACTATCAAGAAAACATAAACACATATAAGAACCTTAAAGTTGATCTAGATTTAGAATAGTTTTAAGAACATGTGGCTTAGATGTAATGTTTATTACTATTTAAGGGAAAAGTGTTATGGCAAAGCCAAAGAAATATCGAAATATGCATCATTACATTACAGTGACTCTTCTCAATTTTCCTTTTACCATGGTTTAGCTAATATATTGGAAGGTCAAGTACATACCGGTATTAGTGAACTGACTCCTTTGCAATCAAATCAAGATGTCAATTTGGCTGTGGTTATGGCACTTATTTATAGCTATAAACTGGTAAATACTGTAGATAGAGATGAGTTTTATAATTTAGAAGCTAAGTTAAAGGAAGAAAGAAAGCATGCTAGTGCAACATCACTGTATTATGCAGGTTTGTTCCTATCATTTGCAGGAAAGTATGAAAAAGCTGCAGAATACATAAATAAGTCTCTAAAAAAAGATCCAAATTACTTAGATGCAATTGTATTGAAAGCATTAAATGATATGTATATGAGTAAAGATATGTACCCATCTATACTTGATTGTTTAGAATTAGTTTTAAGTAAAAATAACAAAAATATTGAAGCACTATTGGGTTTAGCAAAATTGAAGTATCTACAAAAGGAATATGATTCGTCTACTTTGACCCTTGATACATTAATTGTTCACAATCCAAGAGAAGTAGTTCCCCTAATAGAGAAACTTAAGAATGAATTTGCTATGCAGAAGTGGGAAGCAGTGTATGACACAATTGAAAGGGTTTTATCTCTAGAACCAACAAATGTTGTAGCATTGAAAATAAGAATATTTATAGCATTGTGTAAAAATTCTGACTACATAGAGTCTGTTGATCAATTAAATACATTTTATAATGTTTTGGAAACTGAAGAAACTAAGAATGCATACCAGTTCTTTGATACTGCACAAATTTTTTCCAAAGTTTGCGGTAAATCTGGTACAGTTTTATCTCAAGTCTACAGATTTGCCCAATATGCATCGGAGATGTATCCAAGTAATGTTGATTACTTAAGTGAAGTTGGATATCAATGCATATTACAAGGCAAACATAAGGATGCTCTTAGATTTTTTAAGGCGGCCAGTAAAATTGATAGTAATTCTATAACAGCTTTATGCGGTTTAACTATATGTCAGATGTTTGAAAATGGAGGGACAGAACAAGTATCACAACAAGTAGAGTTGCTATTTGAAATGCAAGGCCTTGACAAATTTCCTATACTTTACCTTCTATCTGCACAATTAAATAGTAAGAATTCAAATGCAATTTTTTATCTTAATAAAGTTATTGAATCGCAGTTATCTCATGTTAAACATTGTCCATATAGTTTAACGTACGTAAAGAATCTTGATCCAGAATTTTTACTAGAAGTCGTCAAAGAATATAAAAAGCATTTACCTAAAAAGCCATTTGTTATAACTAGTTACTTGTTATATGGCCAAGATAAAAATTCTTCAGTAGAAGTATGTATTAATGTTTTAAAAACCATAACAGAAGCATGCCCTGGTTTAATTCCAGCATTATTTGAATTGGCAAAGTTAAGGTTTCAATTTGGATATCCGTTTGAAGCCGAGAAATTGGCTTTACAAATTGGAGATTTAGATAATACACATGCGGGTAGTCAAGTTTTGCTAGCCCAAATTTATGTGCAGCAACAACAGTATACTAAAGCAGCCCAATGTCTTGAGATGTGTCTGAGTTATAACTTCAAAGTCAGAGATAGTGCAATGTACCATTTTCTTAACGGGATTATTTTGAAGTACTCTAATCAAGTACAAGATGCTCTAACATTTTTTACAACGAGCCTACAAATAATTAATAGTAAAAGCAACATTGGTCTAAACAAGCAAATAGATGCAGATATAAATATAATCGATAAAGCTACTTTGTACCTGCAAACTGTGGAGCTGCATACCATTTTGGGACAGTTTGGTGAAGCAGGAAAAATTATGCAAGTAAGTTTTATTTTTGCAATCTAATTTTCATTTAGGAAATCATTCCAAATTGTGTAAGCGTGACATATATAAGACATTCTTTGTATCATAGGCTGCTAATAAAAAAAATCGAAAAATGTCCAGTTTCATTTTCTATCTGTCATAGATAAGCTGTCTGCTTTCTTTCGTCCTGTAAGACATGGGTTAAGTTTTTATCTAGTGTCCAGGCCAGAAAACTCTTTTTTCTATAAAAGGTCTTGATATTTTGCCATTCCCAATTATACCTGATCTACAAGTAATTGATATAAAATTTTATTGAGCGTGTCAATTTTTTAGGAAGCCATTCAAGAATTTTCTTATACGTCGGAAGAAAATCGTCTAATAATCGCTCGCGCTGATATCGCACTTAGGAAAAAAGATATAGACAACGCTATTGAGACTTTAGATGAAGTAAAACCGGGTCAACCGTATTATTTCCAAGCCCATAGCAAAATGGCGCATATTTATCTGAAGGAGCGAAAAGATCGAGGAATGTTCACAAACTGTTTTAAAGAGATTGTTTGTAACTACCCCATGGCTGATGCTCATACTATGATGGGAGACGCTTTTATGTCTATACATGGTAAACTTTTTGATTTATGTCGATGTAGAAATGCATCGTTATATCCTTTAATATTTTATGCAGTTTTTGTGGGATATCCCACAAAATCTTTTATATTTTGAGAAATGGACATTTTCCTAACATTGTTGCAGACAGATCTAATATGATCGCTTTCAGCTTATATTTTTGAGCTTGATGCTTGTCTTTCAACGTTTGTCATAAACAATCTGCTTGGTATACCTATATATTTAAAAATCAACTTATATCTTATTGTTCATTTAATTGGTCTACAAAAGTAGAGATTAGCTCGATATCAATTACAGTTTATGTTACAATAAAAGTACAATATATACGATCATAATGAAACTAAAATATTATTACAAATAAAATGAAATTAACTCTTAAAGTTGTGTCAAAATATTGCCAGATACGCAATGTATCACTCAACTTTAGCCTCGTACTTCTTAAACATAAACTGTGTTCTCATTTAAGGAAATTATATTTTTACAGAACCAGCCCAAGCAGCGGAGTCCTACGAAACGGCCTTCAAAGGAAATCCAAGAGACATACAATTAGTAAAGAAGCTTGGTACTGCTTTGATTAAGATGCATGAATATGATAGAGCTATAGAACATTATGAAAACGCCATCAAACAGTCGAACGATGATGAACTGCGCTACGAGTATCTCGAGCTTCTTGTAAAGGTATGCAAAAAATGCAGTCGCTTTCTGCGAAGTAAACAAAATTTGATCTGAAAATAATATTTCTGTTCAATAGTGTAGAGCAAGGCTGCTCAACCCGAAAGAATTTTAAATGGCCCGCGCATGTTTTGAAAATATGCACCAAATTCAAAAATCCCGCCGCGCACGGTACAAACCGATTAACAGAACAACATATTAGTGATTTGTTGTTACTGTCAACGTTAGATTTGTCGCCAACTTAAGTAAATTAGTAAAAAATAAACAATTGCAGAAATCGCATTGATTAAACAAGAGTTCAATCTGTTTCAATTTAGTTTATGATACAGTTCTAAGACACTTTGCTCCAAATATAAATAAATAATGTTATTTTCTAAAAAAAAAATGGATTTTTGTTGCGGTTGTCTTATGAGTAACTGAAAGAGTAAATGTAAGCGCCCTGTAGTTGAAGACTGAATCAACCGTTTGGCCCGACTCTTCAAAAGGTTGAGCAGCCTTGGTGTAGAGGATATATTTAGTGGAATACTTAAATTATCGTTTCAGTTAAAGCAATATGACAAAGTGGATTCCGTAATATCATCAGAGCTGAATCAACCGTCCAATAAAGAGAAAGACACACCAATATTGAAAAGACGTATTAAGCTCTTACTTATTCAAGCCAGAAGCAGAGAATTAAAGAATCCATCAACATCTAATACTAATCTTATACTAATAGAAGCTAAAGATCTCCAGAATTCTGTGCTAAAAAGAGTAGAAATCGATTCAAAAGGAGATTTACAAGAAGAAAAAGAGAAGTTATCGAATATAATATGTTTATTGGCTAAAGTAAAAGCTGGAAAGGAACCAGGTGTAGCAGCAAACTTACTATCGGAAGCTTTGGTATACTCACCGAGGAATCCTGATACTTTGTTGGCTTTGGCGAAGCTGTATGCGCAAGTGAGTTTATCCTGTTTTAAGCGAAGATAATCCTCTTCTAATAATGTGATTAAATTCTCATATCCTATCAAACATTTTGTGAAAACATGATTTAAAATACATTTTAAAGATTAAGGAACTACTGTCTTGATTTGCCGTGAACCACTTTCAACTACATTTGACAATAAAAATTAGTGTATTAATTACTTGTTTATAGAGCTTTTGTGTTTTTAAAACAGATGAATAATCCAGAAAAATGTGAACAAACGTGTGGCGTATTATTGAACGCTGATCCCAACAACGAGTCTGCTGCCGTCATGATGGCAGATTTGGCTTTTAGAAAGGTATTATTTTTCTATCTAGGGTCTTAGACAATAATACATTATAAACTTAGAAAGACTAACATGTAATAAGTTTTATTATTTAATTTAATTGAATATAAAATGTTACAATTTTATCTTATGTCTGCACTAAATTATTTGGAAAATGTGACAGGTATGACAGCACAAAATTCTACCCAAAAGTAGTGAAATGATGTCTAAATAAAATTTTCAATGTAATTTCAATTTTGCTTGACCGTTTTTCTCCTATGCACTTCCCATGATCCCGGGTAATTAACGGATACATACTTATCACGTGTATTATCATTACAAACATTAAACGTCCTGCTACCGAAAATAAAAGGTAATATTAAATGTCTTTATTTGCTTTGTAGGTAGACTTAGATACAGCACAACGCCACTTAAGTCAGATAATATCCGTGAGACCGACCAGTTGGGAAGCGCTTGCGCAGCTCATTGAGGTGCAGTGGCGGCGTGGTAAGCTGGCTGAAGTGGAACCCATCTTTGAATGCGCTAGGCAAGCTCTAGGAAAATTAGAGGAACCTGGTATGCTTTACACTAAAAATATATGGTGGTTACAAATGTATAATGGTTCCGAGTTGATTAGTTCTTTTAGAAAATGAACCAATCTAAGTCGAAATTAAAAGAAAAAATAAGATGTACCGAGTTTTAATGATGCTTTAATGTTTCTTTTTCAAAACTTTTCTAATGACTGTTAGTTAGCTAACTGTATGTTGGTTAAATTATTAAAAAGATTATAAGATACTTGAAGATAAAGAAGACTAAGATAATATAATTCTTAGTTGTGAAAGTCAATGTCTATTACTAGAAAAGCTTAATTTATTATTAAATTAGATATTCTTTAATTATATAAGCTTTTATCGAGCTTAAAAAATATAAAAGAACTGAGGGCAACCAAAATTAATAGTTAAATATGAAAAGTTAAAAATTAGTTAATAAAATAAACACACATTTTTATGTGTGCAGCGTACGCATACTGTGAAGGGCTGTACTCTGCGTATCAAGGCAAAGTGAACGCCGCACTACGCCAACTGAACGTGGCGCGTCGATCTGCGCGCTGTGCAAGCAGCGCGGCCAAGCGTATGGTGCTCCTTTGTCTGGCTCAGCACGTACATTGCGACACTCTACGGGAAGAGTACGTACCTTGTTATTAAAAGAAGTCGAAATATATTTATTGCGCTCACCACACGTTTTTGAGTTTGTTTCCAATACGGCTTCAGCCGAGAAAATTATTGAATAGACCTAACAATTATTGAAAATCAATATGATATTGTTCACTAGATGACGTTTTGCAATTCAACATAAAAGTACATTATGGAACTGTTTCCAACTTAG
>JAOSYY010000001.1:1142985-1154812 GCA_025727935.1 Hebomoia glaucippe | reverse complement strand
TGTTAGTTACCATACTCCTCTGAAACGGTTTGACCGATTTTTATAAAATTTTATATCCATATTCAGTAGGTCTGAGAATCGGCTACCATCTATATTTCATATCCCTTTGTGATAAACGTCGTCCACCCCTAATTTTTTTGTTTTTATTTTTTATGAAACAAGATACAAAAATATATACAACCCCAAATTTTTACCATCAACCCTCCTATTTTTATACGGCAAAACAACTTTTGCCGGGTCAGCTAGTAGTCTTTATATTTTTGTGACTGATTCGAGTTTTAACTAGTGTGAAAATTATATTTACCCGCGTGAGCCAGTGACAAAGCCCACAAACGAAGGTAAGAGGCGGTGTGGGAAATAGTACTAAGGACATATTCAATGGTGTGAATTGCTTGATGGATCATAATTTCGCTGAATTCCTCTTCTTCGTGATCGTGTGATTCTGTTTTCTTAGCCGGCGCTTCACTTATGTCGGTTTGTTGCTCTTGCATTTCTATGCCTTGGTTCACACTGCCGTTTGATTGTTCTGGCTGTAAAAAAATACAAATTTAATTTAGGTTAGTGCTGTATCAACTAATATTTTCCTCTTTGTTTAGTCTTAGTTATGTCAGATACCTTTGCGTGCTTCTTATTCTTAGTAGCAAGTAGGTATAGGGGTTTTCCCAGCAACATAACGGGGATGCAGGCGAGAGCGACCAATACAAACACGCGTTGCAAAGTTCCCTGGCCCTCGAACATGTATTCCTTGCAACCGTCCGCCGGTTCGTTGCTCGAAAACAACATCATGTTGATGAATAGAATTAGAACTGATGGCGCGCAGCTTTGTCTGTATGCTTTATCTGAAAAATTTTGAAAAAAACTTAGAAAATATTCTTAACCCCCTAAAATTATGTATAAGCCATTAGCCAACATTGTTTTAACGTGTGGTAACTAGAAACCTGTTTTATAAGATTTTTATGAATAAAATTTATAATGTTTAGTGTACAATGTCATCGATTAATTTATATTTGATTTATTGCAAAGCCTATCCCAAAAATTATATTCTAATTTTAAAGGTAATTGGTTCGCAAACTGTTGTTATAATAGTTTGATTATAATTATTAAAAATATACTTAAAAAAATCGGTTAAGCTTCACTAGTTAAATAAATTATTAAGGTTATGAAAATATTTATGATTAAGAAGGAATAACATTTCAAGTTCAAACAATTATATAATACATTTACTAATTTTAAAGTATAATACTATACGTTATGGGATATTATGCAAGAATAATTATATTACATTGCCTAATGGTAACCCACTTGACACGGCGTCGCTTAAATTTGCCCAATTTGCTCTTCATAAATATATAGGTATATGAGTATATTCGGTATATTCAATTGAGATTAGAACTATTAGTGTTCCGTTGTTTATATATATATGAATGAAAAATGTCGTTTTCACTTAATTGAATTTAAATGGTGATGATTGTTTAAATTATACCTTCAGAGAAAGTACTGTAGGCTAGCCACTTGAAGAACATCATGAAGACCATGTACAAAAATAGTAGACACAGGAAAATAACTTGAGGCAAGAACTCCAGGATGATTGAGTAGCGACGCTTGAAGAAGCTGGAATGTACATAATAATTACAGAAACGCAAAATAATTATAAAAATATATATTAACCTTACAAGATTTAATAAAACTAAATAAAATAGGGAATAAACGGTTCTATCATTTTGAATACTAAAATGAAGTATTCTTTTTAATTATCACCACAAAAATTATGTACTTACTTGTAATTTACGACACTCATGCAGACACCGAAGATCATGTGGACGACACCGAAGATGATTGAGAGTTTCATCTTGTAAGAATTCAAGAAAATGATCTTGTTGTCAGCAGTCTGAAATTCAGAGTTTTATTTGTATCATGTACTTTTGGATTTGATATAAGGTACCAAATCATTGCCAAACTACTTATATACGTTTCATCTTAATGAATAAAATTTTGATTAGGGTCTATATCGGTTTATTATACCATAAATTAATTGAAGTAAAATTTACCTGCCAAATAGGATCAATACCGATGAAATAGGGAGCATTGACGTAAGATTCTTTCGGGTTCAAAGTCAAAGCTTGACTGATTGATAGAGTTTTGTTGTCGTAAGGTATATACCACGCTGAACCGAAAATATTCATAGATAACGAGAAAATATCGTTGTATACAAGCCCCGTGTACATAGAGAAGAGACCCATGAAGAGTATAATGTAACGGCCAGCGAAGAATATGTTCCAGATTTCGTTGTTGGACTTCTTGGCACCAAGAGACACCTCTTTGATGACCATCCATGCACCGAACATTGCCATGATGCAACCGTGACCCAAGTCTCCGAACATCACAGCAAATAAAAACGGGAAGGTTATGATAGTGTACAGTGCTGAAAAAACAAAACGATTGTTAAACTCTTATATACAGAAAATTAATAATTTTGAAGAGTTATTCGTAATGTAAACTCAGATAGTAAAACGTGAAGATTGAATTAGAAGTCAGAATTAAATTGTTATTAAATTAATTACCTGGGTTACACTCCCTGTACGAGGCGACTCCGTAAGCATCGATGAGGGTCTGGAAACCACGAGTGAAGCGGTTCGTACGGTTAAAAGTTGGCGGGACCTCATCCGTCTCGATGCAATTTAAGAATGACGGGATAGAACTACCGCACGCGTTCTGCAAAACACATTTAGATTTTATAAAAGATCAGTTTTATCTTTATTAACATATGTTAACAGAACTGATTTTACTAATATCTACTATTATTAAAATCGAATGTTGAAGTTATTATTGAGTAAAAAGTAAATTATGTAACCCATAATCAAAAGTTTAAACTGCTATTACAGTTATAAAACAATGACTTTAAGGCAAGAATTTTACTATGGGAAATTAAACTACTTACTGAACCATCGGCTAAAGCTTTTTGTACGTTGGGTAAGTCAGCAGTTGGTACCCAACATTCTCCAATCAAACATTTCTGAGTGACGTCCATGTTGAATAAGTTTAGGGTATGGTATATGGCCTTCATTTTTCGCACCATGATTGACCAACTTTGTAGTTCCTTCGCTACGCTTACGAGCACCCGTTGTCTGTGGTCGCGGGTTTGGTTCAGCACCTGAAAAAAATAATTTATAGATATATTTAGAAATTTTTGGTCGGAAAAAAGGTTAAAAGTCAAAAGTACATTTAGATGTTCTGTATCAATAAATAACTGAAAAGTTTAAAAATAAGAAATTAGTAAGGCCTTTTATTCGTCATCAAACAATTTTAAGACCCGTACTGTAAAACATGACAATTCCTCAACTATACTTAAGTATTGCCGAAATATCAAAACTTTATATAGAAAATCGATATGAGGAGGTTTTAAAGAAACTCAAATTTCAAACTTTAAAATCCTCATTTCACTAAACTACAACATTTTTATTTAGCATACCATGTTAAGATCCTCAAGTCTGGTCCTAACTCCCTTGACCATATCCTGTCGTTCGGAGTTAGACGGTGGGCACGGGTACAACGATGCATGGAAACCAGTGCAGACTTTCTTAATACGGGACTTAAGCTGTTCACCTTGGAAGAAGGCCACGAATACGGTCTTATAAATTTCGTTGCCCTGGAAAACCATTATTTTTCATGATAGTGCCCTAAAACACTTGATATCATTAGAAAAAAAAAAAAATACTTCAATACTTTGTATATTCTAATTATACTTTACAACTGAAATATTGCAGATTATTATTATCTTTAAAACTATTAAATTAATTAGTTTTTGCGCAGCACTTTTAATTGATGTGGTGTTAGTCTATATGTAAATGAGTATTTTAATGGAACATCTACTAAATATGAAAGCGATTGGTAGCATCACCTATAACTGTATAATTTAAAAAAGTCTTACCGAAGTTGGGTCTTCCAACGGTTTGTCCAGCTCGGCGCGTCGCAAGAACACGTTACCACGTGATATACGCCACAGCATACGTTCGAATGCAGGCACGCGTTCGCGTTGAACAACCCCCGCGACAAATCCGAGTCGCCCACGGTTAGCCGCTTGCTGCCCGGTTTCATCCGATATAAGAGATCTAAAATGATATGAAACATAGCAAGTATGCAAAAAATAAAAGTACTCTTTCAAAAAGGCTTTTGTTACCATATTTTAATAGAATTACTGAAACTTAATTCAAGCCAAAATGTGTAAAGTTTAATTAAAATTGATTTATTTTAAACTTTATAATTACAACCAAGCAAGTAAAGCTTTACAATTACAACAAAGAAAGTTAATTATGAAACGTTTGAAATATTTTATCATTTTTATGTGCCAAACATACTTGGTCAACGAGTCCATGCCAATCTCTTCTTGAGCCATGAAGAATGCCTCGGTCTTCTCTAAGACATGTTTCAATTCCGTCAACTCCAAGTAGTTCTGTTTCAAGTTGATTGCATTGTGTGACAGCTCTAAAATTTCATTTTCTGTCTTCTCCAAATGGGCCTGGGAAAAAATATGTTTAGATGACTTAGCGATGAGTGTTGGAAAAAAATAAACTGCAATTTTGTATATAACACTCGTTATCCTGATTTCCATTCCAGTTGATTAACCATTTATTAAATTAATTACCCGGTTCATATTAGGAAACGTTTCACACGTTACTTATATCATCCATACTTTGAGAGAAAGAAGAGTGCACTGGTGGTTTATGGATTAATTTATTTTTTACTGTTATTTACCTCAAGGTCAATAATTTCTCTCGGGTTGGGGGCCCTGGGCATATCCTTGACGGATGGTACATGAACTTTGTCCTTGTGAACTTCTGCCTCGATGTACCGCAGTTTCCGTTCCATTTCATCGCAGCGACGGACCTCGTTGACGAACTTACGTTGGAACGCGTTTACGTCTGGGTTTAACTGTCGATAGTAAAAATTATTTCAAGATCTGGTAAATGACTAAATCTATACTATATTTTGACCTGTCGTATATAGTATATATGACAGGTCAGTCATATATGTTATATTAAGCACGTACCTAAGAGAAAAAACAAAATGCGCTTGGCTACTTAACCACAAGTTGGGTAATCTGATATTTATGTACATATTATTGAGTTTATTCTTATTTGCGATAAATTATGCCATTTATGTAGTGTAAATATTATTAAACTGGTTATTGAATTTCTACTACAATATTTGCATTTCTATATTTCCAATTTTCCCTACTATATTCTTCATTCCTTCTTTATATGTATATTTTCATACATTTTTTATTAGTGGCGATTAACTTTAGTACCTTATTCTAAACGAAGATAAGTTATGCTATATCAATTTAGGTATAGATAATGCAGTTGCTGGTATAATTTTGACTCTGAATTTTATAGCTACTATTGTGTTAATTAGTATGTAATTACACAGATACCGCCTCATGAATTTTAAAATTTTCGACTTTCCTTCACGCTCCACTGATAAAGAATAGTGTACGTAATTATCAAACTGAGTAAGCAGGAAAATAATTGAGCAGGTGTCTTCTTAAGTTTTCTCAGTTGCAAATAACGACTGACCGGCCTTTTATTCTGCCACAGCAGTAGATTTTCAACAATTTTTCAATATTGAGATAAGTGATATAACATAAACATAACATTTTGTAAGTCTATAAAAGTCTAGCGAATCATTTTAATAATTAATTTCATTAAGTATGTAGTTACCGCTAGCTCTTGGGTATTGCGTTAAGCATCCGAGGTCTCATAATTTTTTTAATAATTATATAACAATTGATTTAAATAAATATCGTCTGATAAAATATTTAAACTGTCACTTAGACTTGATGCGGTCGTCCGTTAATAAATAACCTTAATAGGAATGCGAATGCCATACGCACTGGAGAAGTTAGCCTCGGCTGCTACACCGAATTAGTAACGCTGATCTTGCTTACCTTTCTCTATAAACAGGTTTAAGCAATAGTGAAGGTGACATAAAGAAAATTAATGGGCCGATGAGGCAACGACAACGCAGTGTGTGGTCGATTGTAACTTTTATTTAGAATTATCAAACCCTTACTAATATTATAAACACGAAAATCTGTCAATGTTTGTTACATTTTCACGCGAAAAGTTCTAAACGGATTTTAATGAACTGAACTGTGTAGAAATAGAGCTCATACATCAGAATAACAGATAAGCTATAGGTTTATAAAGATATTGGGAGCCGGGTGAAACCGCGTGGCATCGCTATTCCTTTAAAAACTATTTATTAATTCTGGCTCCATTTTTATTCATGATAGAGTACGGCATTTTTGCACCAAATTTTTAAAAGAATTATATGTTTGTGTAAAAATGTTACCAAAATTAATTTTCCATTTGAAATATTTATATTTCAAAATAAGAAAAGCCTTTTAAAAAGCCTTAGCGCAAAATACAAAAGAACATTCTTGTATCGGCTTGCGACGAATTTCTAGTGCTGGTATATTATAAAGCTCAAGAGTATTAAAAAAAATAGGGATCCTTACTAAAAGTCCAATAATGTAACACAAGGAATAAAAATCGAAATGTCCGCAAGCAAAGCTGCCGGCAGAAGCTAGTCTATTATAAAATTAAATGACAAAGCATTAAACGCTCCTGATACGGCAATGCTATTCATCCTAAATTGGAATCACATTTAATAAAACAATAGTACTTTAAAACGGGGTCAATCGGCACTTATATTTTTTATCTCTACTTACTTGGAAAACTGCAAATATTAATTTTATACCTGAATGACCTAGTTTCGCGTGCGTATTTCATCACGTTATAGGTAAATGTGTAAATTCTACTTCTACTACTATTATGTAGTAATGTAATATATACACTTTTCCAAAAATTCCAACTTTCTGATATAAGCTATGAAAAACTAAGAGATGACGTTGTAAACTTCTTTTTTCTAAGCATTTAAATTAAATGCAAATTATTTATTAGTTTCTATGACGGCACTGTAAGACATCAAGTAATATTATATGAGATATACAAGTAAATACTAGTATATCTCAAATAACATTACTTGAAAATGCATGTATATTATTGTCGTATGTAGGTTAAGAGTATCGCCTTGTAATAAGTGCATTTATGCGTTACAATATTAATTTTATCACGATACGGCGGATTAAATGGTATTTAACATAAATCTATGTTTCTTTAATACAAAACGGTATACCCTCATGTTCTTAAGTATGTATTTAGGAAAAACTAATAACACAATGACGTAAGATAATGAAATGCCTATCTACTCAGATTCATATTACCAAATCACAATAGAAATATCATTAATATATACTTAAATGAAAACACGAACTGTGAAAATATTAACGTTGCAGTTGAAGGAAGATAATATAATACGCGCAACACGTTATTAATAAAAAATTTAATTTATACTTTGTTTGGTCATCTAGTTGCTTATGTTATACCACTAGAAAATCTTTTTTCTAAGACTGATTAAATGATATTTCAAAACAAAAATATGCCGACGCTTGTATGAATAATATCTATTATATTTCGTTTCTGTTATACTATTATTGTAATTTTTCATTCATAACTACTTTTTTAAAGAGATGGGTACTTACGTCTCTAAACTGCACAGTGCCTGCTTCGCCCAGCTCTGAGACGGAGGTGTAGGCCGCCTCTGGCTGAATGAAGAGTTGGCACAAGGCCATCTCCTCACTCCGGAACATCGCCCCCATTCTGGTGGTCTATTCTGTTCCGTTACGCTGGAACAAGCAATTATTTGTTTATAATTATAAACATACGTGTAACTTACTTACACTGATATTAGAAGCCTCTAATACCTGTTGTATTAAATAATTTCTTATAAGTTTAATTATTCAATACTTTTGTATTTCAAAGCATTCTTATTTAACCTATGTTATAAAATAATAATAAATATTTTTTTATTTTGAATAATATTTTATTAAACTGTTCTCAGCGAATGAGGAGGAAATTTAAACCTGGTTTTTGGGAAGTTAGAATATTTTTTTTATGTGTTAGGAAGGGATACAGTTCACCTATAAAAAGCGCTTCCGGACACCAATGGTCACTTTTCAAGGGCGGGATATCTAGGAGACGCGTTTCCAACCTTAAGGCCTTAGCAATATTTCATAATTTGTTTACTGAATTTCCGTCATGACACTGCTATCTTATCAAGATATTTACTATCAACTATAATATTGCCCACCCCGTCTCGGTTACTTCTAGAGTGAAACGCGTTGGACATGTTGATGAATAAACAACAAAAGACGAAAGGAATACACCCCTAGACTTCCGGACTCACAACAAATTTAAATTTAATTTGTAATTACTGAAAATAAATTTAACAATAATTAATATGACCCCAACTAAAATATAACGTGCTGTACAACTTACACTTCTCTGAGTGACGCAATACATAACATAACAGTGTTGACAAGCAAAATAAAATACCAACACAGAACCATTCATTGTACTGACCTCGAATTCTAGCACCTGTGAAATACGTGCAGAAACGCTATTGCCATGTAATACTAGGATCCCCAAGTATAAAACAAAACTGACATCACGAACCCTTTAAAGCTTCATTATTTATCAATTAACTCTTAGCTGTTAAAAGGCAAAATCGGTAAGTATAAGACAATAAGCAAACCCCCCCCCCAAGTAACCTATAAAACCGATTAAATTTTCTAAATTTTAATTCAATCGTTTCCGGTAGTAGATCCAAACCATTACAAACGTAGATCAGCAGGGGTGATCGGCTGATGTAATTTTGGAACTAGAAAGCCTTAAAGCAGATTTGGTATACAAGAGTCAGGCGATAGCATTTAGGTAAATGCCACGGGCTATTTACTCAATAAATAGATCGTGAGTATCAAGCCTAAGGTTTAACGTTCAAGGTTATAAGAATTGATTGTATGATTGACCTGGAGTTGTCAACAATTATGATTGACGGTGGCAGTTCTGAGAGTGGAGAATATGAATAAGTGTGTAAATATTTCTTGACTACTGACCAAACTAACAGATAAAAATCTTAATTTAATTATATTAACGAGTTTTAGATGTATTTTAAAGTTAATAAATATGATATTAATAATTTCTTTTACATTGCTCTGCAATAACTATTTAAATATTATATGAATCTTAAGCACCTATTAAACTATTATTAGAATTCGGAATCTCATGCCTTGTCAAACTTTGTTTTAAATAAAAAAAGTGGTAACTGCATAAAATGCAAACAAGTGGAGGAAAAGAGTATTTAACTTTCATAATGTTTCATAACCTTCCCACTTTATTAAAGATCGAAAAGAAAAGAATAAATATTAATGTATCTGTACTAATACATGCAGTTACATAAATATAATTATTTAAAGAGACTATAATTCAGAACGCTTAAATAAATAAGTTGCGCTAATTACCGCGTTAATGCATATTTAGTATGACTCCTTGCCTGTGACTTGTTAAACGAGAAATTTATTTTACGTTAACTTTCTGTTATATTGAAACAGTATTCATTCATAGCTTAAAGTTGAAGATTCTCGACTTTTAAATGTATATTTTAACAATTAATTTTTATTCAAATTCAAGTATCAACTGGTAATCAACTCCAAGGTTTTGCGAGTGAACTGTACCGGAATAACTAAATGATAACTTGTATAATCCAGGGTTACTTTATATTCACCGATGCAATCAAGCAAATCAAAGTGTACGCCCGAATGTTTTTATAGATTAAGTTTTGAGTTACTTAATAATTCTGAATCACCGTACTACAATGGAGTGTGCCGGCAGTTTTCTAAACAAACGGCTTTGTATAAAAACATAGGAAGTAAGCTCAAAAGTACCTACACGAGTTAAATGGCTAACTTAATGAGAACTTAATATATAATTTTAATTTTCATTCATGTTCATGTTTCCCTTGGATAGTTACAATAAAACCGTTACATTGTTTTTCGCATTTAACTAATACCCTTGGTCGGGTAATTGCGGCTTCAGAAAATGTATCGTCGTTTAATTGCATCTATAAAATCATAAAAATATAACTAGTTGATGTCTATACATTGATATTTGGTATAAAAACTAATATTGGAGATTTTATTAACGACCGCTAGAATACAGACAACAATTCTAAAAACAACGATTTTTAGAATTGTTGTCTGTTTGTCTGTATCTATGTTTTCTCTAATCCCGGAAATGGTTTGCAGTATTGTATTTTATTATAGTAAGCTACACTTAACTTTTAGTGTTGGTTTCATTTCAATCAGTTGAGAAAAAAGATAGCCATTTAAAGAATTGCATTGAATAATCGTTCGACAAAACGCTTTTTAAATAACTGTTCGGGTACATTGGCTGAAAGTTGATCAACAATATATTATAAGCCTATAATATTACTTTGTATAAATAGTTATATTAATATACGAAGAAGTGGACAGATCAATGTAGAATTAATACCAATGGAAGTTGGCCTTATATCTATATGATGAATCACAATGAATAGAGTTCTGCCTAGACTGGTCTTGCATCGGTTGTACACAACCACAAATGTGTAAATTATATTCTCTTCTATACATATAACAAATCAGGCATAATCTCGTGTCTGTACATTAAATGAATTTATCCAGAAGCTATTGTGGGTGGTTAGAAAAGAACGACAGAACCCAAAAACAACAGATCAGAAATAACAGAAGACATCGTAGATTCACTGAAGTTACGCAAAAATAATGTGATAGACAACTAGAAGTGGTTGTCAAAATCGACATGAACGCGAACGAAGCCGCTGACAGAAAATAGTAATAATAAGTCTGGGGAATACGTACCGAATTAGCAGAAAAGCATTAAATATTCATAACATCTTTATGATGTAAATGAGGGTTTTCATATCGGTTTCGTTAAAGCCTTAAGTGAAGAAGATATTTTTAATAATAATATAACCACAACGAAAAGTCTACAATGTGTAGTGCCTTTGGTTGTACAAAAGCCGACACTACGATGAACCGATAAGGGTTGTCACAGTTTTGAAACAGCATTTAAAACAACATTATACGCTTGTCAATTTCAAAATGAAGAATATAATTTCTTAAATAAAGTTATTTCTAAAAAATCCATGATGTATTTGTCCGTACTTATACACGTAATATAATTTGTAAAACAATATTTGGTATTCTGTCTGCAGTTGACCTTATAACCCGACAATACTTATACAATTACGCAGTGAAGAGTATCAATATCTAATAGAATCTCTCTGTAGCGTAAAACTAGCAAAGACATTTCAAGGACTTCTAATATTTTTGATTAGTTTACAAACCACCTTAATTTATACAGTACCGAACAGAGCCGAATTTATTTTATAGCTTTTTAGCAGTTAGACAAAAACTCACTTGATATTAAGCAGGCTAGCAGTAATGGAAAGTAATTCATAGAAATTGCAACTAATCCCTATATTTTTACCTTGCTGTGCACGGTGGTTCTCGAAATTTTTGGACGTTTTAAACAAAATAACATAAATATAATATCAACATATAATTAAGATATGAAGCCATGTCTTTGCGGTGGCGGAAATTCTACTTATCGCTAAACCAACGAGCCCATCAAATTGCTAATTACTCACGCCGGAAACATAAATAAGTACGTAAACATGCATAAAAAAAATGTGAGTAATCCATTATCTAATCAAAGTCCTAAAAATTACTAGTAATTTTTAGGACTTTGATACCTAGGGACGGCCAATATTTTTAGGTACCGTTTATTCGTTAGACAAATAAGTATATCAGGTTGTGAGTTGTAAAGGTAAGCGAAAAGGTTATTGCGAGGCCATTTCCGAGTCATTT
>JAOSYY010000001.1:1116868-1142885 GCA_025727935.1 Hebomoia glaucippe | reverse complement strand
TAGACAAATAAGTATATCAGGTTGTGAGTTGTAAAGGTAAGCGAAAAGGTTATTGCGAGGCCATTTCCGAGTCATTTTTACTTCCGATATTAATCGCGGCCATGATTTGTTAAAACTTATCCTCGTATTTTCCTAGTCATTCGATAAGGTTTCTAGGCAACGAATAAGAAAGAAAATACATTTTACGAATTAAATTATAATTTGTTCTCAGTCGCACTATATGATCAACTCTAAATCAATTTACAATATTATCACCATTCCAAAAAGGCATATGCATTAACAAAATTTTATTTCAATAGAACTATAAGATGTAAAACCATTTTTTCATGTCAACCATCACATATTTACAAGTAAAATTGGTATAAGTGCAAGTATTCTCATATATCTAGGTTTTTACAAACCTTAAGTCAAGAGAAAGTGGATATAAAGCGTTCTGATTGAGAAAATCCTGCTAAGCAATAATAAACCGCCAATTCCTATTCGTACTTATAAACAGTAAACAACTAAACTGTAAATCAGTTTACTAAATTTAGTTTCCATTACGAAAACGATATTAAAGTAATGGCCACATTTATTTAGCTATGAAAGCAATATTGTTTGAGTATACAAAAACTCTTTCACACATTATTATTTATTGACTTAGTAATCGAGTACTAGCGCGCATTTTAGAAGTTGTTACGTCATTTGTGATTTCTTATTAAGTAGCTGTTTCTCCTGGCTTTAGCCGCGTTATGGATATTCATGGTTTAATATTCAATATACGTCAATATCAATAAATATCAATAAAAATAATTCTCCTAATAAACGTATCGAAGAAAGACTATGTAGATAGGCAACTTCGCTGACAAAAATATATTTTAGTAACTTCAATTAATTAACCTAATAACGAATGTAAGTACATACGTATAAATACCTACATAATATTATCTCGCACGCCATTTGCTATACCTTGCGATTTTAAAACCTGCTTAAACTTATATTGTATTTTTGTAAGTTTATCAAAATGAAATTCAGACTTGTAACAATTTATAACTTTGAAATAGAAAGAGTCCAAAACACTTGAATAGACAAGAGTTACGATTAGGCTGCTACTGAGCCACGCATACCACAGCACAGCAATACATAGAAAATAAAAGAATGGGGATCTAGGAACATGGTTGAATTTTCTAAAAAAATATTGAAATTCGTGGTTGCCAGCTCGTCTAAATATTTTCAAAACTATCAAACATATATCCGAGATAGTCCAAATTGTGTAGATAGCTGGTTACTCCTGGCAGACTTTGTAGTAACGGCGACTAGAATAGATTACCTGCATGAAGTTAGATGTTGAATACCAAACTACGTACTTACTAAGATCATAAAGTATTAATAGGCACTTAGTATTATTACCTACGTAATATACTGGCAACGTGTCTTACTATACATATATCCTTATCTGTATTTGCTAAAAAATGTAAATAAACTTATTCTTAACGACACTTTTATCATGTGTGTTTAAAATGACATGAACTGATTTCGCTGTTAAATAGGTGTAGACGTGAATTTGACAGCGATTTCTTTTGCAATAAAAAATTATTCTAAGATATTGGAGCAAAATACTTGACAAATGCAAGTTCTTCTTTTTTAAAGTATACAATTATAATATACTTTTAAAAGTGGATCAAAAATAGTATTTTTAGTTAATATACATCATTAAAACTCAATATAATGTTTTATTCGATTAACATAGTAGGTGCATACCGATATGAGGATTGGAGTTTAATAATATGAAGTTTAAAAAAGACTTATCAACCTATTAATAGATAAAGAAAATTGCTTATATGTAATTGCTTTTAATAAAAAAAATCTGCTTAGACATGCATGTTTAGTCGTATCTATTTTTCATGTGCTAATAATATATTGTTATCAAGAATTTTCAAGTATGAAGTTACAATTTTAGGAGATGATTACAGAACGATGATGAATTGAATTGAAAATAAATTGCATTACGATAAGAATGTTCCACCTACGTCTATAAGCTTCATTAAGCAATCTTGCGCAGTTGCTATATAATAAATGCTCACAATCGACACTTATTGATAAAAAAAACTATGTAACACAACGTTTATTGTATTTGAAAAGTTAATATTACAGTTTAGAAATAGCTGTGTTAGAAGCAAATTTTTCCATTTAATGGCAATAATTTTTTTAGATTGGGGTTAATTTGTTATTTTGATTTGCAATTGGGCTTTCCAAGCATTAAAAGGGTTAGAAGATTATTGAAGATCAGGTCAGGTCATAAAATTTTATCAACGTTTTACTGTCATTAAAATCTTTTATATAACACCAATTGTAGTCATTTTTAGATAAAATCATGATGTATTAGGTAATCTTGTCAAAAGATAAAAATTATATCTGTCACATTGACGTCTGACAATGATAAAAGACGTATTTTTGTATTATCTCAACACCTATATAGGCAATAAATACTAAAGATAGATATGATAATACAAGATCTTGTAATGTTACGGTTAAATAACCTCGAAGATCTATACCTAGACAATGACCCATTTGAAACATAAATTAACGAGTATGAATAAATACAACCATTACAGATAAGTCTGTCTAAATTAACAAAATGATTTTAACTAAATTGAAAGCAACACAATCTAAAGAAACTTAAAGAAAAAAATACAAAAAATTTGAAAAAAAGAAAAATATTTTATTATAACTCATAGGACCGACAACATAAGCAAAATAGATTTGTGTTAGATTAAAAAAAGCCTTAAAGATGCAAGCAGCATTGCAACCTGTGAGACAAGCGCCCCAATTAAATATTCATGAATGGCTTTTGGTCGCTGGTGAGCAATCAGTTCATGACAGATAGATCTGGCGCATGCAATCTTTGTTCGCCTTAAAAAATAATTAGTGATTTACTTTATATTCACCGTGAGTCAGAAGAAAAATCGAGAAAATTCCTATTTTTAGCCGCCACTTCACGCAGTTATAAAATTATTGTTAAAACCACATCTTACAATGCACTAAAACAATCTAACCACTTAGAACTAAGTTCTTATTCTTATTACATGTCATTACGAGTTTTAAATATTTTTTTGAAACTACTTTGAAATTTAAGTAGGTGATAAATATTCGAGGACACGAATATTTATACTTTTAAAATAATAGATAATTTAGGTATAAAATGTCAAATATTTGTAGCTAATTCAATCTTATTCATCAGTTTATGGAGTACTTTTGTGACACTAATTACATTTACAAAGATTCAGTATGAGGCTTGTATTTCTAAACGTGGCTCAAAACGCAATTTATACTTGAGAGTTGTACAAATGACAAAGCTATATATAGCAAAAGAGATTTGACAAGCATTAAAAACACCTCATCTTCGTAGTAAAGCTAATGTAGTAGATTTTTCAAAATTACATTTCCCAGGAACAACATTCTTTTCTGAAAAATGTGTTTTTAAAACTTAAATCTTTACCAAAATTTTACGTTCTTGAGCTCACTAATATACAGGATACCTAAATATTTTCTGAAAAGATATCACGATTATAATATAGCCAAGAGGAATGTGATGTCATTTATGAAATAAATCGTTAAATGTGTCGATTACCGCGTTCACGATAATGAAGGCAACATTTCATATTACGTCAATAATAAATACAGTTCAAATGGAGACGTAGAACTCAAGAAAATGTGTAATTAACTTTCATTAGAGTTTTACAAAATAGTAATTAAAATAAACACGGATTCGAACCGAGAGGGTCACATAACTATAATACTTTTAATTTTGCTCCAAGAACATTGACTATTCTGGCCTCACATGACATTTTAAACTCTTTACTAATGGAGTTGTACGTGCCTAACAATAATAAGAGTTAAAAAGATTTTAAAATGATTCTAAACTGTATAATTAAATATTATATCCATTTTTTTTCAGACGCCATAAGTTAACAACAATAAAATTATATAATTTACTCATTATAAGTATCGTGTATACAGCAATTTATATGCATTACAAAAACAAACAATCCTGAAAACATTCAAGTTATGAGATTCAAGCTCGATCGAAAAATGCATAAAACTAACAATTACTAGAAATTTTTATATTATCCAGTACTTAGCAGAGTAATCTGATCCATACCGAATTATTTTTTACATTGAAAGTATATTTGAAAATTAACTCACCGTAATCGTATTTTGTATTTGAAAATGGAAAAACACGTTCAACGCGACTCACGCGCAATGGCAAACTGACTGGTTGGTAATGTTGGTGCCTCTGCGCATGTGACCGTTGACGTGAGATGTATTAACGATAATTTGATCATGTTCTCGATGAACTAAGCCTAAACTACAGTTCAGGGCTCCATTTGATGACTTCAACAGGTTTTTATAGATCTAATTTTCAAAATTTGGATAGTTTAATTTTCAAAAGTTAAATATAAATTTAATAAGTATAAGACTAAAGTATAAATTGTTTTCGACGTTCTTTTCTGAGCATACATATACATATATATATATATATATATAAAGCAATTTTAAAGTGGCTGTTCTTCTAGAATATGTAATGACATTTGCTTACTTGGCTGTGATTTTTAAAAAATTACTTCGAGTTAGGTTAAACTGAAAGAGTTATGATAATAAACATAGAAAGATTATCAGAACACCTAAATAAATTCCATTTGTAAATGTAAAAGATACTTAGGTTGCTATAGAATTTAATACATTTAAGTTTACTTAACATTATAAATACATTAACGACGGAACGTGATGATAAAATCGTGAGAAATATATTTACACTTAATCAGCTGATGATAAAGAAGATCTAAATAACGTATCTCGTGATTCCGTCGAGAGGTTGGCATCACTGCTAGCCGCATGCGCAGCCTTCGCGTCCTCGCGTTAGAATTATTCGTATTTAGTATAAAGTCAACATTATTAATTATTACATATAAAAATTCTGTATGAAATTAATCAATTTTGTTCTTTTATTATATATAATCATAATTTAAAATATTATATGATCGTAACAAACGTTTTTCTTAAAACTTTGTCAAGTCTAATTCATTCAATTCATATTTATAATATAATATTTGTTAATTATGAATGATTGTTGAAATTTTTTTATCAAAAATGTAAATATTTAGTCTGTGAATAAAAAATACAGCTTATAAAGAAATACTTTATTTTCTCCTAATATTTATTTAAAAAAAAAAACCAAAATATGATATATAAACAAAGAAAGCTATGAATTATTTAATAATAAAAACAAAAATCACTTGCGCCGAATTTTGGCTCCATAATTTAACTAATAAAATATATATTATGGAACATCTTGATAGTTTTAAAGGTCTCAAGGATGTAATATTACTTTTTAAATATGCACCTATATAGCAATCTTTAGTAATCGAAGGTGAAAGAAGAAAACAAAATATCTTTTTTTAGATATACCTGATTAAAAACTAAAACGGTTTTGTGATTTTACCCAAATAATTATTTAAAAAAATACTTTTTAACAATTTTTTACAATAATATTGATTATTTACATACTCTAAAAGAAATAGATAATCAGCCCTTAAAAGTCATTTTAACGTAATCTATAGAATCTACCATTTATTTTTAATTGAAAGCTATGAAATAAGGAATTTATTTTCTAGGACACCATTTCCCACATTTTGGCCTGGCTTGAGGTATTCGACTTATTTCTTCAGTTGTTTAATTGTTTCCTTAATCTTGTTTATTACTGTCCATGAATCTAGGAACTTTCATAGACCATAATAAAGTGTTGCTACATTTTATTTTCACCAGTTCGGAGCCATCGAAAGTATTTGACGTACTTACGAGGAGACCAAATTTTAGTGGTTGATTATCTAAAAGACAAAATAAATATTAGTGGAAATATACAAATTTTCAAAGATTAATATAAAATGTGTTTTAGATAACTATGAATATAATCTTTAATCATTGTATTACTAAATTTAAAGTTCGAAGCTATGCATCAACACATTAACCATGTCGTAAGGACACAAAGTGTATTTAGAGATTTAGCAAATCACATTTATAGCATAGTTAAAAAACCAAAACAAAGGAATAAAACTGCAGGAATAATTTTTAACTATATTACAGCAACTGACTACTCACTTAAATTCCACTTAAGTCCACTTGTAGTTACAATTTCACAACATTCTCCAATAGGAACTAAAGAACACCATGATCTCTTGTGTTGCCTTGTTTCTTCTGGTACATAGATAACATGGTCACCGGTTGACAGCAGCCAGGATATTGTATCATCTGATATTATGTACACTTTTGTACTTGGGCTTAGTATCTTTCTGTCTCTTACAAGGAAGAGAGTTTGGATGTTGCCCAGAATTTGATCCATTCGCCCAGAATTTTGTCCTATAACCACAACATGATCTACCTGCAAGAATATTTATATTTATTATCATATTTACACAAAGTTTTGAAATATTTTTTTGAATACACATACATTAGACCTTTTATGATATATTACTTATTATATGTTTATAGCATAGTCATGAAAATCATGTTGAATATAATTTCTTAGCAAATACTTGGGAGATTTACCTCCATGTTGTTTTTCTTGCAATAATCATTTAATTCCACTAAAGCCTTTGTGAAGTCAGTATCATTCTGATCTGGTGTGTGTAACACCTGTAATTCAAAATAACATTTATTTAACTAGGTTTTCAATGAAATCTATCTTATATTGAAATTATAATTAGTTAAGGCTGTATGTTGATGTTTATGTTACTGATTAAATAATGAATTATCATGCATAAGCTAGTATCAGACATACATGTGATCTTGAAAAATAAAGAGATATGTTTTATATACCAATAAGACAGAGAGATCTATTGTTATGTAGCTAAGCTATAGTATACATGAGCCAGAATAGAAATGTAATCTCTGAACATCAAGTTCACCTTACAACCTTTCTTTTTATACTCCTGGAGAAGATCGTTAGTGATAGAATCAAAATCACCAGTTATCAAATCAGGCAATTTGATTGTTTCCTTCTCTTCTTTAGGCAAATTAATATAAAAATTATCCCAGTGTGTAGTTCCACCATCCACTGTCACTCTAAAAGATGCTGCAAAATCAATTTATTAGCACTCCTTTAATTTAATAAGCATGAAATCAATCTGAATGTCCTACCATTATTCCATAAGTTTTTTATAAAATCTTGCTTCTGGGCTATGGGGCGGTTCAAAACAACAACAGCATAATTTGTACTCTTTTGTTTCTCAATATCTTTGAAGGGAGAAATATCCCATCGCCAACACTTGATAACATTACAACATGGTGTGCATGGAACATTCTGTATAAAAAGGATATCAATTAATTAACTTAGTAGTAAGATTTTATTATTATACAAGAAAAAATATTAAGTAGCATTGAACATAAAGCATTTAATTTAATAATTGAATTCCTTCCTCATAAATGAACTCATGAAAAAAGCTTGTTATGTTATGTATTAATTAAGATGATATTTAGTTTTACAATATACGAAACATTCATATTTCTCACATTTAAATTATGCAATATTTTACACACCTTATTTTCAATTCCATTGGCAGTCATTATTGTGCACTTGTAAACTTATAAGCTATATTGTGAACTTTGATACACTTTGCCAATAATTCTTATCAGAACGACACTGTTTTTGTTGCAATTTTTGACCTCAGAGCTCATAATCAGAATCACTACTCGTTTCGTAAATAATATCGTTTAAAAATTATAATAACCTATTTGGTTTTTATTCAAAATTCCAACCTAAGAAAACAATTCAATTTACAGATGCAGTTTGACATACGACTCATGAAAGATATTGTCATTTTCACATTGTTAATGACTTAATGTTTGATTTTCGTGACAACATTCATTTGCCTTTTTTTTGCTCTACAATATTAGTCCTGTTACTGGTCTGTGCTGTAAATTGTCAGTTATAGACTGATTACTGACATATTTTTTGACTTCTTGTTTTTGTCATTTTCGACTTTCAAGTTTCTTGTTAGAACCGTAATTAATATTGTTTTCTATTCTGTTATCGCCCGCTTCCCATTTCTCATTTTACAGTTTTAAGAAAAGTAAAGGTCAAAATGAATAGGATATTTGGGAGAGGAAAACCTAAAACACCCGGTCCTAGTATATCGGACTGCATCACTACTGTAAGTACGATATTTACCTATCAGAATAATGATTCATGTCTTCATTCATTTCTTATTGGAAAATGTAATAATAAAAATATGTTGTAATTTTCAGGTTGATAGTCGAGCGGATAATATTGAACAAAAAGTTACTAAATTAGAAGCAGAATTAAGGAAATACAAAGATCAAATGGCTAAAATGAGAGAGGGCCCAGCAAAAAATTCGGTCAAACAAAAAGCAATGCGTGTCTTAAAACAGAAAAAAATGTATGTTAAATTTAATTAATTTAATAGACACTTTATAAACTACTTCATATTTATCTTGCCTCCCTTCTCAATAATAAAGCTTAATGTAATCTAAAGAATTTCGTTGTTAGGTATAGAAATGAATTTTTCTAAATACTCAATTTCTCTGTACCACATGGTTTTGGAATATGTATAGAAATATATTTATAGTATTATTGTAACTGTTAGTTTTATCAAAATATAATTTTTATTTATGTAATATTTACAAAATGTTTATTTCTATAAATGAATTGTGTGGTTTTGATTTGAGCAAAGCTAGAAAGGATTCTAGTCTTCATATTTAATGTATTTAATCATTGATCAAAGTCAACAATAGATATCTGTCTTATACTTCTTTTCTTTTGTTTTGTCTTTTGGTCATAATTTTTTAGTTTTTGAATATATAGGTATGAACAACAAATTGAGAATCTGAGAGCACAGTCATTCAATATGGAGCAAGCCAACTATGCAACACAGACATTGAAAGATACTCATGCAACAGTCACTGCTATGAAAGATGGCGTTCAGTCCATGAAAAAGGAGTTTAAGAAGATTAATATTGATTCTATTGATGTATGTGTTTTTTTTAATTCATTGCAAAATAACTGTTTATTCAATTCAGTTAAATACATAAAAAAAGCTATGTCAAATATTGTAATTAAAATCAGCTTTACTTCAATACTTTTAGCAACTGCAGGCAAATTTAATACAATCAAATATTCTCTTGCTTTAAAATTTTATCTGCCATATTTCCAGGATGTCAATGATGAACTAGCAGACATGTTGGAGCAAGCAGATGAAGTACAAGAGGCCCTCGGTAGGCAGTATGGAATGCCAGAGATAGATGATGATGAACTGGCTGCTGAACTGGACGCTCTTGGTAAATACAGCTTTAGTCATTTTATTGGTCAAATATTGATTAGCTAAAGTTCATATGCATTGAATATCAGGTATAGAATACAATTATTTGAAAATACATTATATATTGTAGAAACTAACCGTAGGAACTGAGATTGTATTACTCTACATTATATTTTTGTCCTTTTTATATGTATTGTTTACATAGCAACCTTATATAATTATTGAATTATATGTGATAGTCATTCCACATATATTCTCTAAAAGAAATATTGAATTTAGTTTCATGTACTAATTTTTATTAATATTTTCTATGTCAATACAATTTTTTTCTTCTAATGTCAAATTCTTGTACAGGTGATGAGATAGCTCTAGATGATGACACGTCATACCTGGATGATGTCGTAAAGGCTCCAGCTGCGCCAGACAAGGAACCTGGTGCAGACAGTATCAGGAATAAGGATGGAGTGCCTGTAGACGAGTTTGGCTTACCACAAGTGCCTAGTGCCGCTCATGCTAAGTAACTTCTAACAGATAAAAGTTTATGTTTATACTGAACTATATATCTATGGAAAGGTGGGATATACATATATATTTAACCAAACATCCATGCTTATTTATACATCCAAATTAATTATTTCATTTGATGAAATTTTGTAAAGACAAGAGGTCTGAAAACTTTACAATTGTAATAACAGTGTTTTTATTTTCCAAGAATACTTGGACCAGAAATTATCTCAAACAATTGTCAAATACTTAAAGCATCAAAATAGGGTGATAAAGATTTAAAATAAAATTTTAACCACTGTCTGATTGAAGAGTCATTTTCATGAAATTATGGTATTTTAAATCATTAACTTTCTCAACAGAAAACTCCCTTATTCAGGTGTGTTAAAGATGTATTACATTTCTCTCAAATATTTAATGAGTCAGTATAAACAAAAACTAAATCAACGCACGTTTATTTTAAGATCATTAAGCATATTTCTAATTTATAAGAATATATTATACTTGCAAATTTCCATAAACACTGGATTTATTTTATATAAAATCTCACTTCATTCACCTTAACAATGTGGATAAAATGTTATATGTTAATAGTTATAATGTTACATATAATATTGCTTTAATTGATAACTTAATTCTTTATGCAATGTTCAATAAATTGATTTTAAACTAAATTAGATGTCTGTAACTTCTATCAAGAACTGTTAAAAGATTAAACATTTAAATATTTCTGTTCTATACCTCAATACCACTCTCGGGAGTTAACGGTAATGTGAAACGGGTTAATGTTAAAAAAATGAAAGAAATGTCTATTAATAGACGAATTAACCTTTAATAATAAATATAATAATAATTTAAGGACATTATATCATACAAGGCCAACACTAAAATACTGTTGCTCAATCTTATCTGTTCTTCAATAATTTGTACTGAATCACAGTAACTGCATCATAACATTAAGGGACAATAAATAATCTTAGTCCACGATATTTACATCCTATTATGTACATCACAAGTATTTAATCTACGCTTTGAATCTAATTCAGGTATACTCAACCTCAAGTTACTGCCAAATTGGCATTTTGTCCATTAGCGGCGCAAATTATTTGTATCTCAGGAAACAAGATAGTCGCGTAGTATTCAATACTGTGACGGTAAAATGCACTGAACTTCATTCAGCGGTGCCCAAACCCTCATAGAGGGGCTTGTGTAGGCTGAGGTATTCGAGGAGAAAGGTTGAGTACCACTGATCTAATTGCACTAGCTATCGGAACTCGTCTAGTCGAGAGCTTCTTGTCCTGTCTTTGGCAAGAGGAAGCAGAGGGCAGCGGCAACTGAAAAAAAAAACTACATTATTTATCTTTGTAAATATATTTATCTAATACTAATTGCTAGCACAAATCTACTATGTAGCTAAAGGAATATAACTAATTTAACAAAACTTACGTACCTTGGCTATATACATATAAGTTAAATATACAATATTGCATAAACACTTACGATTTATAACAAAATACTCACTAAACAAGAATGCCGCGAACACTACAATCGGGACGACACAGTTAATGTCGATGAGGTATCCAAACGACAGGTTACCAATCAGGCCGCCACCTCGCCCCGCCGTCAGTGATAGTGCTGCAGCCATTACCCTGTGGATAAACATTACAATCAAATAAAATTCAAGCTTTTATTTTAAGGACGTTCGCGTTTTTAGCCTACTGGCTATTAGAACTAACCGGACGTTTTGGGCGAGCGAGACAGCGCTCGCTGTTTGTCTACGGATAGACCAAGAGTGCCCCCAGTTTGGATAGACGCTTGAAGAGCGGGATGCTCACCCGGGTGAGTGGTACGCGGAACAAGGAACCTCGCATCCGCCGGCGGGGGCGGTTTTGGTTTCTCGGGTAATAATTCTCGTCGCCGTTACCTACGGATCGGATCGGATCGCGAAAATCCAAACCTTTACGGTCAACACGCTGTTATCGAAATCTTATCTTTTGAAAAAAAAAAGCCTTTTTAAAACAATACCTTAAAAGTTAAACATTATTTCGTTAACTATAGAAATTTTAAGTTATATACGACTATAATTTCATGGGAACATTAGATAACTTTTCATTTAAAAAATATTAAACATCTTTTACTGACCTGAGGTTTGTAGGGAACAAATCTACCAGCACACAGAACACAAGACTGATGGCGAGAGATGTTAAGGCTTCAAAGATACAGGACAGCACCAAATTCTGTGTTGAGTTCTCGATAAACAATAGACCGACCGTTACTGCGCCCGCACAACTCAGCGAGAAAACTGAAAATTACGGTTTGTTAATTAGAATATTAAATAATATTTATAGAGTGAAATCTTTAGAAAATCTCATGCTTTTCACATTTAAAATTTCGGATGCGGTATAGTCGTGATTGATGATCGTTACAATTCTAGTATATTCGAGGATGAAAATAACATTAAACATTATATCAAGTATAAACTATAAACTTGTAATAATCTTTTATTCTATTCCTATATTACATTTTGACCAATTAATCTACATAAAACAAACCTATAACCAGGGCCGGATTTAGGTAATGCGGCCTGTAGTAATCTTTATTGAAAGAGCGAACGTAACTTACTAAGGAAGAACTTGGCACCAAGTTTGTGTACGCAAAGCGGCAGCCATAGGGAGGTAGGGATGCATGCGAGACCGACGATCAGAGTGTGCATGTACACACTCTGGTCGATGATCTTCTCGCAGTCGAAGGGATCAGTGGAGTCCTTATCTACGACTACACTGGACACGTCGCAAACTGAAGCCGATGTATTGGGGAAACGGTGTTCGAACTCCTCGTAACGATTGAACAACTCGGGGAACCAGATCATTAGTGTGTAGTAACTGCAATATGTTACGTAAGTTAAAATTACTCGGTTCTTGACTAAATTTTATAAAGATAAGTTCAGTTATTTTATGATTATTTCTAAGGTTTACCTAAATATTTTTAATATAATCCAAATATAGTTATATATCATAGCATAGTTTATATATATAGCATAGTTATATTTCTGCCAAAAATAAAATTTCATAGCATAAATACAACTATATCTTTAATATAAATCATAAATAAATTATTCTAAAAGCGAGTACTATTTACCTAGTAGTTAAGCCAAATTGAATGAGACAAGTGAGTATTGTGTATTTGAGATAGGGAGCTTTGCAAAGCGCCTTCGTCTGAGCCCAGATCTCGGAGAACAATCTCTTGAGGTCCTTGGGTTTGCGCATGCTGAGAGATCGCACGGATTTCTGAGAACTCTGCGATGCCACCGACACTGTACGCTGTTTCTCCTTGAGGCTTTTGATCTGAGGAAATGTTTAGTGCTATTGCTTGGAACATCCTTAGTATATTGTTGATTAAGTTAATAATCATTTACGCTATTTACACACTTATCCGCTCTTGTTTCAACTACAGTACCTAATATATTTCTTAACTAATACTCCAAGTTACTCTGCCAAGTTTCGCAGCTCAGTTACACTTAAATTTTATTAAATTACTGGATATAGAATAAAATACAGCAAACCTCACCGGATAGTTATCGGGGTCATCTCCGGTGTTCTGCTTGTATACGCTCTTAAGACAGGCCAGTGCATCGTCATAGTCACCACACTCCATCATGAATTTTGGACTTTCTGGGAAAGTCATGAGCCAGAAGCCGAGGAGGAGAGATGGTACGGCGCATGCTGCCACGAACCAGTTCCATGAATCGTATGAGAAGCCGCCGGCTTCCATTCTGATGCCCTGGATGGGAATGATTGCCCACGCGAAAACTAAAAATAAAAATTACATTTTTGATTTGTTAAGTAGGTACTGCAAGAGCCTAGAGCCTTCAGACTTTAACTGTCTTCTGAGAAATAAAAAGTTTAGGTTACATAAAATTAGCAAGTGCCGGATACAAACATACGCCGCCTAACTGGCCTGACAGCCAATTTATGTATAGGTTTAAGATGATATAAGTACATAAAAATAAGTAACTTATTTTTCTTAATTTCTGAGTTTTGAACGTGTTGGGAACTAAACAGAGAAAATCTTACGTGGTAATAAAATAACACCGAGCGTCCAGAACATTTCCATCCAGCAGAGAATCTTCTCACGATATTTGGTCGCCTGGAACTCGCCAAGGTACGGGAAGCATATTCCCATAGCTCCAGCAACACTGTCAATAGAATAAATAATTAACTTTTTTTTTCAAGATCTGTACTGGGCACAATTATCTGCGTTTATCATAATCTCAACAGTATCACATCTTTAGAAATCACAACTATAATATCGTGTCTACCAATATAGAGTATACAATTATAACTTACGCAAAGCCGTTGATAAATCTGCAAGCCATGAAGATGGGTAAGATCTGGACAAACGATGATAAGATGCCAACGAAACCGTCGAGCAACAGAGTAGATACCAGCACTATCTTGCGACCCTTAGTGTCAGCCAAACAACCCCAGAAGTAGGAACCGATTACCATACCTAAGAGATTATATATTAGGTATACATTAAGTTAATCAATAAGAAAAGGAATTCTTATTATTAAATTGCGTCTTTATGTATTTTTCAGTCGTTTGTTTCTATTATTTCGCGAAGCAGAAAACAAGAAAATATAAAATATTATCCCCGATCCAAACGTCTTCGTACTATGTTTCATTAGAATTGATTTAATACCCTATTTAAGTATAAATAAACAAATATAAATCTCTTTAGATTACCGTCACAGAAGATTATTAAAAGACGCGTTGTCTTATTTTAATTTTTAGTTTGTCCATTATCATGCGTGGAGAGAATTTCAGGCTTCCATATTTGGACAGCGATTGTAATCTGGACATACTTTTAATATTCTATCTTCAAGCGGCCAGGTGTATGAACATACATATGTATAAAATTTAAAAGCTTAAAATCGTGTTTTAAATCGAAACTCGCTATGTAAGTTGGGTTTCTGTATTAACAAGTTACATTTCAATTGAATATTATAACCCTCACCTAACATAGGAGCGGCAGTTAGCCATCCCTTATCCGCGGATGTCATTCGGAAGTCACATGTTGCTGCTGGTAGAACGAACGACACGATCGTAATACCAATAGCAGTGTCTGCGTAAATCAGCCCGGTGATCGCGAGCAAACAGAAGTGGAATCGACCAAAACCTAAAAAATATATAATAAAAGTAGTGTAAAATGCAAAAAGGATTGTGGGCGATTAGAACAATGGAAAAAGTGTTTTTACCTTTTTGTTTGTCTGTCAGTCTGTATGTATATGCTAATTTTCGAATATACTCAAAGAACTGTTACTGTTTTCATCAGTAGTTTAAGCTTATCTTGGAGCTTAACATCATCTTTGTTTCATTCGGAAATTATGTCAGGGAAAAAATATGACCTCATTTAAAGATTTTTTTCTTAGTCTTGTATACATACAATAAATCAGTAGATACCGTATGTCTGCACATTTAATAAATTTATTAACAAAATAATATGATAGACAATTAGATGTGGTCGACCAAAGCGAACTGCCAGGTATTTTAATAAATCCGTTTCAAGTCATTACAACAAGCAATTATTTGATACTTTTATTAAGCAGACAATACAATGTTTCTAAAATTTTAAATTATATTGTAAAATTACAATGCACATACCCGTTGCCGAGATAGCGGCTTCGAAATCCGCTCCATGTTCTAAAAAGTCTAAACCTGTAAACAAAATATAAATATTAGCATCATCACGACACTTTTTAGGCACACTTTTTTTAATTACTTAACTGATAAAACTGGTCTTAGAGTTCTAGTCACTGTCAAATGTTGTTCAACAACAGTCATTTTGCCTAATTCCCAAATATTAATCCGTTTCTTTAATTGAACAATATTTTGCTATTTGCAATTAAACTGAACTACATCCATCGCTTGACATGTCTAAAATGATAGATTTTTATCCTTATCCACTATTTTAAGTCCTATTCGACCGTGATTAGGGCGGATATGGTGTGCAGTTATGCTACAATTATGCGTTTGTTATTATTATTATGAGGGCATTGTACTGACCTTACTAGGCGAAGGATTATCTACCCTCATCATTTTATGAATGAAGCATTGAGTTTTTATTGCATTTTTCTTTGTGTATGTAGACAAGATACTTTAAAGATTAATTCACGTGATCATAAATATATAATTATACTTTTATAGATGTTTTTATGTTAAAAGCCTCATTTTCACTCAAAAAGATTAAGAACCATTGTAAAAATTGAGGCAGCAAACTTAGAGAAGCTTTTATCGGATGCATAAAAAATAATTTATTATGAAAATATTATAATTGTAATTTACATTTGGTTAAATAGAGCTTAATATAATAATACAAGAATAGCTTTTAAGTTGTATATTTAAAATGGACATAGAATAAACTACATCCTTTTATAAAATAATTATATTTTAACTGGTTCGAACAATAGCTCAATTATGAACGGTAAGATAAGGTATACCATTTTATTCGTCGTATATTATGTTAAAATGGCAGGTCTGCATTTCCACCCTTCATCTTGTTTTTCTGTTTAAAAGGACAAATTAATATTTACGAGATTAAAGTATTTATGTTATCTCAGTCATCGACTACGAGTAGACGGACTAGATAGGTAAGCAATCTGATATAGACACTTGTTATTGACGGAATTTTTCTTTTATTTTTAAGATAGACATAGCCTCAGCTAAATGATATCATTCATTATTCATTAAATGATGTATCGTTACTTATTGTTTTTCTATGAAGTATTGTTAAATTCATTGGCTGAAGTCGAAAAGTATGAACTAAGTTGTTTATAGAATTGTATGCATTTCATTATACTTTTCTATCTTTCAACGATAGTTCGAGAACCAGACATAATTCCAATATTGCTTTTACAGATTACATACACGAAAATATGTTTTTATTATTGGATTTTGTTAAAAATCTTATACATTAGAGTCCTTCAGTATAAGTATATTTTAACTTCAAGACTTTCACAATTTGCCTAAATCTCAAATGATATAAAGACTCGAACTAACCTGAAAAATATCCTAAAATATACAAGCCAATCAATTTTAAGCTTAGGTACACAACGATTGTCTCGAAATCACCAGACAAACAAGGTGAATTACTCGAATAAATTGTCTCAACTTTTGTGTACACAGCATTATCTTATCTCATTGTTATAATGGTAGCACTCGTATGATAAATCAATTTTTCACGAAAATGAGATGAAAAGTTGTAAACTCTATGTGACATGTGTGTACAGAGTTATCATTGTACAAAGTTTGTGACAAATATGTTTAACAGATACACAAATTTGTGGCATTGTAAGTGCACTAAGGGCATTTTTTATTTTAATTTCAGTTGATGTTTGCAGTAACTGCAGTACCTGAAGGACATCTAAAATTTTACATATATACACCTAAACGTTAACATTCTACTTATATTACACATTAGTTTAATTTTGGAATAGAATATATAAATATATATTTGTAATTTACTGAAATATCAATTATAACGAGTTCTTAATTATTATTTTTAAGCATCATCATTATGCGGAATAAAATATTTACGATAAAGCTTAAGCTTGTTGCAAATTCTTATCTAATTTATTAATTGTCTACAAGGTTTTTAAAATACCAAGAAAAAATACAAAAAGGGAGACGATAGGGGCTCTTCAAAATTTCTGTATAAAATGTTATGGATCACTAAAATGCGGATTTGGAGCAATTGGAGGTCTGCAAAGACCATAATGCTCAAGTATTTTCCCTATAACGTATGAGATATAATGATTATACTGTATCAATTACCTAGCTAATATGTACATTGTGAGTTTGTTTAACGCTCGTGCAGATTTAATAGAAATATATCCCTTCATATTGATTTTGGTTGTGATAATATTTTGTATATAAAATCGTCAAAGATGGCCTATATAGCTCAGTGCATTCCGTTTGTTTTTCATGGTTCACATGATCCTTACCGGCCCCTACGTGTTTACTGTCGTTCATAGAAAATTTATATCTAATAGTCTAACTACATACATCTTATAATTTATTTTTCGATTATGAAAAGGATAATAGAATATAAGGTTCTTTCTATTTATAATTGTATTCGATTATGAAAAGGATAATGGAATATAAGGTTCCTTCTATTTATAATTGTATTTCTAGAACAATATTTTTCATGAACTTTATTCATAGTCAATCCGACATAGTATACATCTTTGTTTTATTGAAAAAGTAGATCACCACCTTTTTAATGTACCTACCAAAACGTAATTAAAATATCTAAAGATTGTACAATGTTATATGTTGTTATTTCCTTAGAGTTCTTTAACATTTCTCGTGTTCCAAAAGATCGTTAAACAGATGTAAAAATTAAAATCGTCGATACATGTCGCAATTTATTAGCATATTGTACTTTAATGTAATTTTTTGTCACTTACAAGACTACTTTTAAGGTTTTTAAAGACATTTTCAGCAACCTCTTACACCAATCTACGTAAATTGGGGACATATAGATAGGAATATCGTTACGTATATTTTTAAATTAAAGAATTTTGAAAAACAATTTAAAAAATCCAAATAATAGGATATCAACCAAAGTAAGCAGTGGTAGTGGTACTGTCGGTTAATGATTTAGGGTCACAACTTACGGCTGAGGTGTACTGTCGTATTATTTTTATAATTGAACGAAAAATTAGGTTATGTTTTAGCCATAAGAATTTATAAGTTTAAAATAATAGTAGATAGGTATAATGTCTGTAAAAATATGTATGTCTCTCAAAATATTGTTATAAACATAATTGCTGTTATTCCATATTTTCACAGATCATCTTAATTCTTGGTCTTCTTTTTTATGTGATTGGAAGGCAAACGGGCATACAGTTCACCTATACTAAGCGGTTCGTGTCACCCATGGTCACCTCCAAGATCCATAGATCTAGAAGATGCGTTGTCGACCTTAATGCCTTAGCCACATTACATTATTTGGCATTTTTAGGATGTTCTAATGCCGGCCTCTTATATATATATATATATTATACTTAGGTAATGTTGAAACATTGAGATAACGAATGGATAAAAGCAAAACCTTATGTGAATATATTTTAATGATATTATAAAATCATAGAATTATTTTGGAAAAACTCTACAAAAAAATAAATTTATTATCCATTTATATTCATTATAATGATTTAAATATTACTGCATTTCGCCAAATTAAACAAAATCTCCAATATACGAGTAAATTTATTAGGCCGAATGAAAATTATAATATATTATATTAATTTAGCTAAAGAACTTCAAAGAAATGTATTTTTTTATGAGTCCAAGACTTTGGTGTGTGAGTGACCTTAGATAAAAGTTAAAATATATTTTTAACTTTTATCTAATGTATACATATTCTACATCTTATAAGCCTTTAGTAATGAGACGCATTGGGATTTACTAAATATTTAATTAATTAAAATGAATGGAAGGAGAAATTGAAGAAAAATGTCCTATTATATAAACAAGGTTGTATTAATTCAAAAAATTGCAGGTTTCGAACGAAAGTTCATAACAGAAATTTCGGAGTAAATGGATAGTTCAAATATCAAAATTAATACCAATATTTTATGTATAATTTTCTTTAAGGAAGTTTCTTTTAAGACGTATTAAAACAATAGGACATGTTCAACTAATTCCTATTCCTGCCAAAAGTCAAGATACTGATGTTTTTATTGTGTACGACAAAGAATGAACTTGGATCTTCAAGAACGTTTACAGATACTGTCATGTTGATTGGCAGGCGTACAGTTACACATTATGAGTAACATAACTAGAAGCTCAATGACATTACTATTGTAAATAAAACTCACTGAATTAGTTTTGCATTAATGTCAATTATTTCAAAGTAATTAAATATTAATATAAAAAATGAACTTTTTATTTTTTTATTTATTCACTTTTTATGTCACATTAAATATTGCACAAAAACCACTCACCCATGTTTATAACGGAATCACTTCACTATAGTCCGATATAATCACTTTAATTAGTCTATCTGCATAGCATTCTCACTCTGCATGCAACGATATGCGCACGCGCAACGTTCGCCGCCTCAAGGATGTCGCGTGTTGCCTTAGAAGGCTTCTGTGCGAATGCTGCCTCGCTGCCGGCTACCATCCAAGATTCCTACCACTTGATAAGACTGAGGCCACGCTATCGCTCATCTTTCGTTATCTAAGTGACCACAATCCATCTTGCTTCTAGGTCGACGTCAATTTCTTACGAACGTTATGTAAGGTGCACGTAAGTTCCAGACCGGAATTTCAGCGGTCGCTAATTACTTTACGACACTTTATCGTGATTAACACTGGCGTTTGTTGCCGGTCTTGTCAATTAAATGTATTGATTGCGGTGGAATATTTTTCATTTAGAACAGGCCAGGGTAAAATTTTGAGTGATTTTCTTCTACTTTTCCTGAACCAGGCTTTGAATATGTCTATATACATATTTTTGATAATATCTAAATATACAAATTCCCTCTTTTGTTTATCTAAAACTACTTAAAATTTATAAAGAACACTGTAAAAACGTTATTTCGCTGTAAAGACTAAAAATATATACCAAAGTAATTAAAATAAACAAATGAATTGTGAATTTCACACTGAAAGGTAGTATAATAATTACAATATAATTATAAAAGTGACATAATATGTATGTTGTTTTAAACTAGCTGCATTTTTTGGCATTCCTCTTGGAGACGCTTAGTGGTTTTTATAAAATGTTTTTCTTTGTAGTACAGAATCTATAGAAAACCTGAATCTAATTAAAAATATTTCTAACAAAACTATATTTTATGTTCGTTAATTAAAAACGAAAAATAATATATAAGAAACTAAATGTTTTATAATATTTTCGTATTTTTCATGTCATTCATATCATACAATTCTGATTTAACGAAGTTTCTTGTTATTGTAAACAACAGTAACTGAGCCTATTTTTAAGAATGAAGACTGAAATCAACTACGAACTCCATACCTTCTTTTAAGTACAACGTAATCTAACCAACCAAGAATTTTCTTTTACATTCAAAGTAATTAAATGTTTTTGTATATCGAACAAACCAACAAACCTCGTAATTATTATATTTTTGCTCGTGATCAAAAAATCGTGATGGTGGAATACGTTCGACGAATACATTATATGATAGTTTAATAATAATATGTAAATTATCAGTTATCAATACTTAATTACAGTTGCACTAGCGTCAGTACCATGTTTTCGAAACCTGGGAAAACTACACGTAAATTAATTGTATATTAAATTTTAATGTAAATTAAATTTATATTACACTAGCTTATGCCCGTGGCTTCGCTCGCGTTCATTTCCATTTTTATACCTTTTTGTAAGGATCGCTATTTTTTTTAAATGTCATATAACCTATATCCTTCCTCAATAAATATACTATCCAATACTGAAAGAATCTTTTCAAATCGGACCAGTGGTTCCTGAGCCTACGGCGTTTAAACAAACAAACATTCTCTTCAGTTTTATAATATTAAAGTATAGATTGTTGGTAAAAACATTGCGACCTTTAATAAATAGTATGATAATCCATAGAAAATGATGACACAACATTAGACGTTTTATTATGTAGTAGAAAATTGATCACACATTATACGAAAAAGTGTACGTATATAATGTTTATTTGTTTCAAATTTATTCTTTCTTTTTATAAATTCCTTTACTACAATGGTATGTTCGACTATGGATGACGAGGAAACCGTTTTTATAAATAAAATATTTAGGAAAAGCTTGAAAAACGAAAAAAAAATTTGGGTTGACAATCTCTAGTGAAAAGGAATTGAACTGATTTTTGCCTAATTATAAGTAAAGATACTTGAAGGTTTCTGCAGTATTCTATGTTATCAAGCAATTTACGATTCTAAAGCTTCTTAGTGTCCCACGGGACACAATCAGAACAGCTGGTCCCACAAATGAACAGGCTTCGCGTCTTGGTAGGAGATTAATTCTTTAATCAAAATATTTATTAGCTACGAGATTGTAAAACCGTTTCACATAAAGAAGTATGGCTACTTTTATTTAAAAATGCATTTTTTATATTATTTCTTGTTATTGTTTTGTTGCCATTTTGTAAGATGAAATTGTAAAATTATTATCATCCTCATTATCTAAAGAGCTCAGATGTCTAAATCGCAATACATTTATGAAGATCACGTTTTCCTTGTCATGCACAAGTAATTAACGAAAACGTACAAAAACAATGCTTTATATGGTGTCGTGAAATGGAAATCACATATTCGCACTACCGTGTCCTTATTCGGCCTAATAGTACATTGTGTATCGAAATATCGATGTGCGTATGCGACACTGTCCAGGGTCGGATACCGCGGTCAAGATCGACTGCATACTTGCTTAGTACGGCGATAGGGCTGTGCTAACTATATCATCTTTGGTCGAAATTACACGTATTGTTTACGAAAAATTATTTCAGCTAATTAACAAGAAACAATATGTAAAGCGGTTATCTATCTATTATCTAGATACTCTTTGATAATTCTAGTCACCATTAGACTTAGTATAATTTAAAATAGAACAAAATTCGGTACGAGCTATTAATAATAACATAAATTGAGAGATGAATTAACGTCAACGTTACAAAAGAGTCTCAGGTTTTATTATATTATGTATTTATGTGCTATAAAAGCTATACGGCCTATGTACAATTTTCAACCCTACGGCCGACTTCGACTGTAGGTCACAGTGTAAAACCATATTTACAATTCAAGAAGTAATTTCAAATTGCATGTTTTTTAGACTATTCCTATATTTTGATGATTTTCATTTTAGCTGGACATAAATTTCAAACATAATTTCACTTTACATAGTCTAATTTTAAACTAATTTGCAATGAAAATTATACATCTCAGACGTACAAGATATTGCCTCTTATACATATTATGCGTATTATTATTTTTTTATTTTACGATCTCTTCTGAAATGGAAATCACAATAATAATTTATTGTTTGCATATGTTATCAAGGTAAAGCGATTGTGTCAGTCGCCAAATTTAACAGATAAATCAAAGTAGTTGGGACCGTTGTAAGATTTTTTTTTTATTTTAGATTTAAAGTTTCAAGCAAAATATTGAAAAGTACCTTAAAGTAATTTGATATCATAAATGTATTTATAAATTTATTCAAATTCCTCGCATTGATGAAGGTTTATAATTTTGAAATAATTATCAAAATAGACAGTTTATTTTAGTAATAGTAGTAGTAGTATATTTCCTACAGTTTCCTATTTTATTACATTAGATATCAAATATACGAAGTGTATCTTAATTAACAATTATAATACCGACATCACAAAATGTATTACGAAAATGTTTTTGTCATGTTTAGCAGTATTCTAACTGTTGATATTATTCTGTGCCAACGGCCAATTGGTTCAGAGGTTTTGGAGTTCATTTTGTATGCAGGGCATCATTAAACATGTCCTTTAATATTGATTTCGACATTCCGAGTGAATTCACGACTGTCCTCAACTTTGCCCAAATAACAATTAATCAATTTAAAACGAGATCGTCCTTGTTCATTTTAAAACATTGAATTTTTAAAAAATTAGGCAACTACATTATTTTAACTAGTTAAATATTCACATTAAAGTTAATTCTTCAAACATCTTTTATTAAATATAAACCTTTAAAGTATTTTATAAGACTAAAGTAAGTTGGTATAGATTTTGCTGTAAATTTTCGTAGCACGCTACCTTATGTAGACTCCATGTTTGTCTGTCACTATCGGACTAAAACAGTGCTAGCTATTGCAGTTCAAATATTTGTGTAAAACTCACTGTAAATCAATTGTAATACATAGGTGTAAAGAAATTGGTAATAAACAATACACGTAATGATCACGGAGGGTCAACGCCTGCGCGTGAAGAATATTAAAGTACTGAAGGAAACAAACATTGGGGACCTCGACCTCCTTGCAACGTTGCGACACAAATCTACATACCAATTGTCATATACTATATGTATGAGTTTCATTACATATTCGTCATTTTTATTAATTTCTTTGAAGGAACAGAAAGTCGTACATGAAACCAAGACAAACTGAAAAAAAGACCCTTCCGCTTTCTTAGTTTAACTTTCAAACATACATAGACAAATCCAAATATTTCAGTTATTTTTTCAAATATTGCACGCATAGGTATGTTTAATTTCCTATTTATAAATATTGTCAAACCACTACAAAAGTGCATTGCAGACTGTTGTTAAAAAAATGACATTCCGAAAAGCCAGAAATATCCTTTAACGGGTTTTTATCTTACTGCACCGAAACAAATAGCCAAATAAATATTTTATCAAGAACCTGTTTTTAAAGATTTTTATAAATAAGGCCGTCAATTTAGTTCATCAGTAACCTATTCAAGAAGCTTTATATTAACACCATTTATTAGATACGTATTACTTTACCGTCGACCTTACAATCGATGTTATACTTATTGTGTCAAGTTCGCTCGACGTACATGCGTCTGTTCTACCTCTGATGATACCATACGAGTGTTTGATCCCATTACAACTATCGCTTACCTAACTTAAACTTCAGAACTGTCATGAAATGATGCTGAACAAGAACAGAAAATTGTACTTACTTAATACTATTACATGTTGTACTAATTTACAATGTAAAATATGAAAGAACAAGTAAAAGTAGACATAATTTGCATCAGATTTCGCATATTTAAATAAAGTGATTAATATGAAACTAACATTTACAATTTGTTAATCTATAAGTCAATAATCTAAATGTAAATATAATTACCTATTACATTTGTTCACGCCAGATCTTAAAATCATATGCTACGTTCCATTATTAAAATAATAATTATACCATTTTGATAACCCAAAGATTTTGCATAAGCTTATTATAATAACAGCGTTATTGTAGCCGTATTATGTAAATTGTGGTTAACTGAGAGTTAACTTGGTTGAAAATATCCGGGATTGGAAATTGGGCATGAATCTCGGAGAAAAAACATATTTTAGTGGGGTATGGCAGAAAGGATACCTACATGGCTGTAAAATCAGCTCCGCCACTAACTGTGTCCGTGACTCCGTTGTTTTTTGTTGTTATTCTTTTATTATTTATATGAATAGAAATAAATAATATTTCATTAGCTATCTGCCAGTGAAAATCTCGTCAAGAGCGATACAGCCGTTTCAGATATTAGCAGGAACAAACAGACATATACACAAAAATATTATATGTATACACGGTATATATCCTCATGCGTTTAATAAGAAGCAGTTATTTTAATATTTCAAATAAACACTTCATTTTTATATATCTGTATAGCGTATTAGCAACAAAATATACTCTGAATTATTGAGTTAAATTATTATAAATGTGTCAAGAGAATTATGTTGATTCAATACGGAAGTTAATAGCCTACATCTCTTTGTCAATATTTATATCTTATTGTCGGTAAAACACTTATTTGTTTATACAATAATCTTCTGTGATAGGTATACTCTTACACCGCCCTATTCTATTGTAATTTACATTGGAGTAACGAAAATTGTTTACCAAAAATATATTTTAGGGACATTTCAATGAGGATAATTTTTAACATTTATAACACTGGTTAATATTTTCTAGTTGATAAATGTCGATTGGCAGTTGATATTGATTATCGTTGGACACAAAGAGATGATAAAATTATCTTAAAAGTGTGTACGATAAAAATGATGAAATACTTTGTACGAAAATAATAATAAGAAGTGGTGAAAAGCAAAACGATGTATAAATGTAAATGACATGATTATCGAAGATTTTTATAGGCTATTTTTATTTACATAGGTTGTTTCCCTAAATGCAATTTCGACAATCTCTTTATATATACAAATAAACAATCAATAGAAACAGTATGTCTGCACATTTAGTATATTTATCCGTAAATGATATTATAGATAACAAGAAAAGATTGACAAATCCATATGAAGGGGAGCGTAGCCGCCAACAAAAACTAGTACGTATTGAATAATATTCATTTTAACGAACCCTTTTTAAATCGCCTCTTAAATGCGCGTAATTCATTTGACGGGTTGGTCATATATTGATACGCAGATGTCATGTATGTTGTAGTGATAGATCGCTGGT